>JBBPCX010090388.1:0-25231 GCA_037974365.1 Hydrocynus forskahlii | reverse complement strand
ACTGGTGGTGCTGAATGCTGAGTGGTTGGAACTCCTTTATCTAGGCTCCTTGTATCTTTAGACACTTTGCAGCCTGTAACAGTACTTTGTATATACTTTTAAGCCCCACAGGTTCTAACTTGTTTTCATTCTAACTTTGCTGGATGTTAAATGTAATACTCAGGTTAAGTATCACACAGACATTTTTGACCTCACACGCTGTTTTTCCTTTTACAGTGTGGTTAGCCCCACCCTTAATTACCATTATTTCCTGTTGGTACTAATCTTGAACTGGGGCCTTCGCTCTTGGACTGATGTCCAATGGAAAAGACACAGCTTCAGTTCTGATGCCAAAGAAACCCTTTTCCTTTTACTTAAGTAATTATTTCATTGTAGTAACAAGAATATTACTTGAACATGGGTTTAAGCTACTATGTACTCACATAGTATTTGGCCTTGCATGTGTTGCACATAATGGTAGATGGCTGTAACTGTGGTTCAGCGGATCACAAGATACACTATATGGACAAAAGTATTGGGACACCTGACCATTACATCGTTCAGCTATAACAGCTTCCACTCTTCTTGGAAGGCTTTCCACAAGATTTTGGTGTTTCTGTGGGAATGTGTGCCCATTCATTCTGTAGAGCATTCATGAGGTCAGACACTGGTGTTGGACGAGAAGGTCTGGATCACGGTCTCCGTTCCAGTTCATCCCAAAGGTGTTGGATGGGGTTGAGGTCAGTCAAGTTCTTCCACACTGAACTTCCATGTCTTTATGGAGCTTGCACTGGGACACAGTCATGCTGGAATAGAAAAGGTTCTTCCCGAAACTGTGTCTACAACGTTGGAAGGATGGTTTTGTCCAGAATGTCTTGGTCTGCTGAAGCATTAAGATTACCCTGCAGTGGAAGTAAGGGGGCCTAGCCCAAACCCTGAATACTCAGGATACTCCCAATACTGTTTTTTTTTTCATTTAGTTTATGTTAAAACAGACCTCTATTAGGATCCTTTACCCAGAGCTCATTGCATTGGGTCAGCAGGACAGATATACTCAGGGCCTTCCCTTAAACTGAGCCCCTGAGTATTCTATCCCAACTCTAATGTGTATGCGGTGGTCACAGCTTCTGCCTCTAGCAAACCAATTAGAAGTCAACTTTTGTGGAAATGGTTGTAAAGCCAGACTTCTCCTGTGTGACCGGAAGCCTGTGGCTTCCACAGGAAGTCGTCTCACACATGAGAGGCGTAATGAAATGGAAAAAAGTTAAGGGCCCTCAAGCACAGTTGGATGACTTTGTTGGTTGGTTTTCCAAGCTCACTTCACTTCACATCTCGGCTGGGCTCCTCTGTTGTCTGTTTCATAAAGACGTGCCTCCTCGCTCAGCTCTAAATGTTTAGCCTACTTATGTTTCCTATTTGGCAACAGCTGTGCGTCGAATAAATCAGAGAGGCAGTGTGTTAGGGAGGCAGCAGCCTGTGAGAAAGAGAGGATAGGAGTGTGGGGTGAGAATAGACGGAGAGAGAAGCAGACAGAGAGAGAGAGAGAGAGAGAGAGAGAGAGAGAGGGAGGCTAAAGGATTTTCACATGTGTGTCTGGTCAGGGTGTGCTCGCCTCAGAACAGAACTGTGCCTCAGGGAGACAGAAAGAGAGCGAGAGAGAGCGAGAGAGAGAGAGAGAGAGAGAGAGAGAGGCAGGGAAGGAGAGAGAGGAAGAAAACGAGAGGGAAAGAGTAAAAAGAAAGAAAGAGCAAGGAGAGTGAAGGAGTCAAAGAGAGGATAGAAAGAGGAAAGAGAAGAGAGAGAGACAGAGAGAGAGCGAGAAAGAGAGACAGGGAGGGAGACAAGGAAACAGGGAGAAAGAAGGAAGTGAAGAGAGAGAGAGAGAGAGTGAGAGAGAGAATAAAAGGCCCTGCTCTGAAACATCTGCTGTGTTGCCATGTGCTAACCTGGATCGATTTGAGTTTCCTGCTGCTTCCTCTGGTGTTCTGAATCCACTCGATCCGCCCGGAGGAGCCGAGTGGAGCTCCACACTGCTATGAGGGGATCCTTCATCTTTCTAGGGGTGTCGCTGTGTGTCCTCTCGGGTAAGTGGGATTAAAGCCCCCCCTCTATGGGTACAAACCCAGCAGAGGAGGGTCGAGCTTTTTCTTAAAGAAAGAGTATTGCTACTTCAATATGATCCTGACCGGTAGAAGTAAATGTGGCTCCTGAGAAACAAGTAAAACAAAAAATACGAGATCCAAAAAGTACACCAGTACTGAACATCCTGTAGAACTGCAGTGGAACTTCTTAGTGCATTCTGCATCTTTCAGCTGGAACTGAGATCTGAAGTCTTAGATCTTCTCACTTTGGTCTAAAATGAAATGTTGATGAGGTGTGAGCCCCAGCACTGAAGCAGCACAACCGAATGAAACGAAAGCCCAAAACGGGAAGTAGGAACTGAATGTGTAGGAGTAAAATGAAACAGAGGAAGGCATTCCTTCCTTCACAGATTTACTGGAGAAGTAAACGCTTTACAGTGAGGGGAAGCGAGACTTTTGTTTTGATTATGTAATGTACTTTCAGTGCATGTGGCCACATTCACACACAGAATGTCTTTGACTTTATGCTAATACATATAGAAATAAAGTGAACATACACATATTCAACAAAAAATTGACGAAGGGGAAGAAGTATCCAGACATCAAAGTAAGAGAAACAATATCTATGTGTAAAGGTTCCATGGAAATAAATTCCAGATTCTAATTCTACAATTAAAGGTTTGGTCTCACTCACAATAAATGTCTCTAATAACTGCAAATTAATCCGTAACAATACATGCAACAACGACGTAACTACTGGTGATGTATCTGCTGTTACAGTTGGATTACAGTCATGCAGCTCATGTAAATACACATATTTATTCATTAGCCTTTAGACATATATTTGTTTAGACATGCATCATGCAGTCCCACTGATATGTGCATTATTAAGGTGTAACTACACAGTTATTAGGCACACTCTCTATAAAGTGGGCTAAAGGTCTGAATTGCACAGATTGCATTAATGTTGCCACAGGTTGGAAAGATCTTATGCAACATGTAGGAATCATAGAGAATCATGGGGAGTAACATTGTGGAATATGTCACTGGAAAGTTCATAGATCCACAATGAATCATTTCTTGTCAGATCACCACGCAAGATTTCTCTTAGACTAATAATAAGGAAGGTAAACAAGAAGCTAGCAGACACTCAAAATGAAATGCAGGAGGACCTGAAAGCAGAAGGAATGACAGATATATACAGACCAACTAGCAATGAATGGCACTGCAATCATCCTTGGTCCTGCACACCACACCAAACTCCTCTGCCAAAAAAGAAGCACAGAGATACAGATCTAAAATTAGTATGACAATTTAGACCAAACAGAAATCTTTGGCTTATCATGCATAAACACCACACCTATGAAGTACGAAGGTTGGAGCATCATGATGTGGGGCTGTTTTCTGCAAATGGTGCTAGGCGTTACATGTCTTTGCAGGAAACATGAATGGAGTGATGTAGCAAGAGATAGAATTTAATCAACAAGTGAGGGGAGAAGTGTGATTGGTCCACAGTCACTTCCAAATGATGTAAGTGGTTAATTTGATATATGAGGACTTGCCTTCAATTCAAACTTCACACTGTTCCATGCCTGAAGTTCTACCCAGTCAGAGAAACAGCTAAGCTAAATCTACCTTGATACCAAAGTATATTGATGTGGGGGTCTACCTGTGCGTCTTTGGGTCCTGTGGTCGGACCTGCAGGTCAGGCAGGTTTGGGTCCGCCTATTAGAAAATTCTACAGGCTTTTGTGGGCAGGTCAATTAGTGACAAGGAGGGTTTCAACTAAGTTATAAATAACTTATAGAAACATTGTAAGATGTGTTCTGGTCATAGATGATAGATGACTATGTTTGGATTTTGGGTAGGTTTAGCTCATTATGGGTTGGGAGGGGCATAATAATCACTATTATTAAAAAAACAACCCATTTGATTATTTTCTTTTGGCCATTTTAGGAATGTAACTCTATTGTTTACAAGCAAATTTGACTATTTAGATAAGAGTTGTGAGAGTACTTGCTGAGAAAAACACAATTCTATTGGACAAAATGAGCTAAAAACGAAAGCCATGTGTGTTGATAGTTCACAGAAACCATTAGACCTGCTCTGACGGTCATATGATAGACACTCTTGTTCTCTTTAGATTCCATTTAGACTTTATATCTTATTTTGTTCCTGTTTCTGTGTCTCTGTGTCTTGTCGTCGTTACATAATCAATTTCCCCCAGGATCAATAAAGTTTTCTGATTCAGAAAAGACATAGCGTGTGTAAATGCAAGTTGGATGTTTGAACTAAAACCAAAAGTAATAACTAAAACCAAAAGTGCTTGAATTCCTACTTGCCCTCAGTGTATCATTTAAATCCATCAGAAACATCAGGGCTTAACCTCATAAAGCTGGTCGACTGTGACGGTCACCATTCCCGAAACTTCACTTCTTTCCAAACATTAGGATGGCCACTACAAATCTGTTTTCGGAGCAGATTACAGCAGATGCTGCATCATAAAAAGCAGTTCAAGCCCAGTGCCAGCCTGGGTCTTTGTTGTTGGGTTTTATGGGATGAGTAACAGCCTGTTGTCACTGTTGTTTCTGTTGTTGCTCAGCATATGTAGGATGAACCTCAGAGTCTGTTGTGGTTGGTGCAGTCATGTGCTTTCTCTCTCTCTCTCTCTCTCTCTCTCTCTCTCTCTCTCTCTCTCTCTCCCTCTCTCTCTGGTTAGGTGGCAGCTTTGAAGACTCATCCTTTCGTAAGTGCTCTATTGTCTCTAAATGCAAGGAACCTCCATATCCATATGTGGTGGGAGTAATTTGCTCTCACACTACTCTCTCTTGTTTTGTAGGTAGAAGCCATCAAGACTCATTTCGTAAGAGCTTTACTGCTTTTACCAGATCCTAATGCCAAGTTTAGGTTTAGTCCTGTGGTCTATCCAGCCAGTCAGGTCCAATGTTTTTAATAGTGTTAATTCTGGAGTTGTGTTAATTTAGCGCAGAGTCTGTTGTGACGTGTGTGTGTGTGTGTGTGTGTGTGTGTGTGTGTGTGTGTGTGTGTGTGTAAGCACCACACTCTTTCTAAAGAGTTGGTTAAACTTCTGGTCATCATTTGTGGCAGTTGCCAGGGGCGGAGCTTTCCAGCATTCCTTGTGGTTGCGTTCGTTTCTGTTAATTAGGTTCTTTTTTTTCCACCTTTCGGCTCATTTCACAACCGTGTTTTCACCATGTTTTTTGTACCTTTGAGATTTAAATATGCTTTATGTTTTGCTGTCCCAACCATGATGGTGTTCAGTGTTTATTTAGTCCACCATTGCTTTACTGCCTCCTCTGACTTTATGACAACTGGCATAAGGGTGTAGAACCTCTCCAGGTCCTTCTAAAAGAGAGCATTTCCTTTTCAGAACCGACTGATTGTTAAAATGTTAAGTGAAAACACACACACACACACACATATATATATATATATGTATATATGTACATGTATGTATACACACACTTTCCATAACAGCAACCCATGCCTTGTCCGATGTACAGTACGATAATAAAACAGTGACTCATCCATTGGCCAATTCCGAAGGGGACGGTCACACCTGACCTACTGTCTCATAAAAACTATGCGAGCTCCAGCTTGTAAAGCTGCCCAGCTGCTGCTCTCTTCTCCCCTTCGGCCTTTTCACACTCCATTGTGCTAGCGCTAATGGTTAACTTCCTGTCTTCACTCAAACATACAGGCCGCTAACTTCCTGTGGCAGACCTGTTCCACTTCCAGCCCAAAAAGTGAGCAAACACCGCAACCTGAGACACTGACGTCTCTGAGCTTATTGTTTTAAGTAATGACCTTGGCCTTCACTCACACATACTCACACACACACCCAAACACACGTAGCAGTAATTACACCATTTAAACTTTCTGTCACTGACGCACCCTTTGCCATTGCAATATTCCTGGTTGGCGGCCACTAGCCCTTTTCTGTTTGTTCTAAAGGACTTTTAAGTTGAAGCCTGAGTACACAGAGTTTTAGTTTGGGAGATCTTTTAGTCACAGGTGTCCGGTGTTTGTGTTTAAGAAATGTCTCGTTTCTACTGGTTCATGTGTTTTGTGTATTTTGTTCAGTTTAGGTTACTCTGCCTGTTGGTGGTTAGGCCACCGTGCCTTTTTGTTTTTGAAAATAAAAGTGAAGAATGGAAGTCTGCGTCTGCGTCTCCCTTATGCTGCCTGGAGAGAGGCATCCTGACTGCCATAAGTCAGATAAAACATTAAAGGGTTCTCTTGCATAATGCAACTGGAGAAAAATGCTCTTATGATCCAGAAAAAAAGTGGTGGGAAATAAATGGTGGTTTTCCACTGATACAAGTACCACCAAAAATGTTTTTTCCATTACAATTAACAACACGTACCAGCACTGAACTGGCAGTGCTAAAAGCGGGCCGCAGCCGAACTGACTGCATCACTGTCTTCTGACTGGTCGAAATGTCATCACAACTTGGAAAGAGACCATTGTTTTTTTAACTGTCTGCGCAAGAAACAGCTATGGAGACACAAACTAACTGGGTAGTCTATGAAATTGCAAGCAATACTGTCTGTATGGGCTGAAGATACATTTGAGTGGAAGTTTTCTATGATGCTAAGAAATTTATCTTTAATGCTGTGAGAAATACAAAGTTCTACCAGAACATCGCTAACAAGCCAGCTTGGTTGGGTTTTCATCACATGACTAAAGAATGCTGAAAAAAAAACTAAAACAAGAATATAAATAATAAAAGACTGGTTCGACTCCATGTACACGATGACCGGCCATGAACTGTAGAAGAGAATTGCGCATTAGAAACACCATTACTAGACTGAGAAAATCAAAGCGTGCTGCAAGTTCTGTACCATCGCAGTACAGTTTAGGTAGAACACGGTTCCTGTATACCTGTGGCAAAGTGCCTGTAGTGTCCTGTGTATTTGACACTGGAGAACATGCTTTATTGTGTTCGAGGAGATATGGCATTACTTTGAGAGCAATCCGATTTTATTTATTTATTTTTTTTACGCTGTAATATAACAGTGCAGTACTACGATGCTTCAGTTTGAGTCATGACCACATATAAAATCTGCCTCAAACTGCTGTTAAAATCAATTTCACATTATTACAACCAACTGAGGCCCCAAACGTAAGCCAAGCTGAGTCACACGCATTGGGGGTGGAATTGGGGGAGGCCTATTAGATTTCTTTGTAAGGCATGCTGAGACTGGACTTGAGGATAGGGAATGATCTAATGGGATTTAGTGCTGAAATGTTCTCCCTTTAACGCAGCCGTGATGGATAGTGCACAGATGTTGGTGGGAAGCGCAGGAGAGCGGGCCTTATAGGCTGACATGCCTCATGAAAGAACAGGTGAAAGCTCATGTTGTGAAACTGGCTGCCCGTCTGTATTCTCAGCCAGCGCACTGGAAATTACCTCTAGTGGGTTCCAGTCACACATTAGCACACAGTCTCTAGTGCACTACTGCGCTCTTAACCCTCTGAACACAAGCAGCACGGATCAACCGCAACAAATGGTAAATCGTCATCATACGGCAAAAGAACTCCTTATATGGAAGTTCCCTTGGTTTGTGTTGAGGCTCAAGGTGTCAGATGTCATGCTGAGCTTTGTTTGGTGTTCTTTTGTCACATAAAACCAAAGTTATTATAATTTTAAAAACATGTAACAATAATAACCACTACTGGGGTTTTTAAAATGGTGTTACACACAAATACTGAAAAAGAACAAAAATGCACAAATTACTTTTATTTTAAGTCTTAGACACAAACAGAAAAAAAACAAGATCTTTGAACCAAGGAGAATTTTCAGGATAGTCTTCACCCACACGTGGGTCGGTAAACCCATTGAGGGAGGGGGTCCGGAGAGCGACGGCACACTGAGCAAAAGAGCAGCAAACGGCAAGTGTGTAGGAGAGCAAACAGCCGTTTTAAACTGTTTTACACGGTTTATATTTGTTGAAATCAGATTTTACTGATACATTCCGAGTTCTAAGGAGTAAGACGAAAGTTACCATTCTAAGGGTGTATCTGTAGGTCCAAACTGCAAATATTAAAATAACCTATATCTTAGTTTCACAGTAAAGTAATTTACAAAGTAATTTATTGTAAATACTGAAAAATTCATAGTACATGCTGACAGGTTATAGTAGATACAGAATGATTCATAACAGGTACTGAATAATGCACTGTCTTTGCGGAATAATTTATCGTGGGTGCTGAATAATTCATAGTAGATACCAAATTGTTCACAGCAGATACTGAATAATTTATAGCAGTTGTTGAATCATATATAGAAGATACTGAATATATATAACAGTTATAATTATAGAATTAATAATATTATTCATAATAATGGCTGATTTATTTTGAGTCAGAGTTAAATTATAGGGGTTAAATACTTGTATAAAAGTACTGTTCTGAATTCTTGGCTGTGGTTGCAGTTTACTCGCTAGTTACTCACAGTTTGGAGTTTGTGTACATGACTGTTCTCTGATTGTACACACACGGTCCACTTTGCCAGATCCTCACCCCCCAAAACTCGCACACACAGCCCCTTTTTTTAGCTCCACCTTGCTGGTGTGCAGTTTGAGATGGTGACATATCTGTTAAAACATTAAGCCCCCTTTAGCCCCCTTTAGTTTTTGACCATAGAGGGATGTTTGTGGGTGGTGCTCCACAACACTGTCAAAGTCTGGTGAATACTAATTGACAAGTGGTTAACAGTATGTTAATGGAACCAGGTAGAGCAGGACTGAGGTTTTGTAAGATCAGCATTTCTGATAAGTGGTCAGTGGCTGGAAATACAAAATAGGTATTTCTAATAAAGCGGGTGGTGGACATTTAGGACAAAACACAAAACATGTCTTTTAAGACAGACAAAAGGGTGTGTATGTGTGTGTTTCCTTCCTGGAGCACTCATTTTGGCCTCTGTCGGTCTAATATCACTGAGGGGGCTGCTGCATTTAAAAAAATGTGTTTAGTCTAGGCCTGGGATCAGTCTCTGTAGAGCAATCCAACTGTGTTCATGTTCCGAAGTGGGTAAAAACTCCATCGCCTGACTCCAAACACCAATGCTGAAACTATTCAAGCTTCTCGGGTGGACCCGAGACAAGACCTCTGTAATTCCCAGAATTACATACAGTGCACTTCTGAATAAAACTGTATCTTGTATCTTATCATGTATGAAAGCATATATTTCAAATACGCTTATGACATAAATGAAGAATAATTGCAATCATCTCTGTTGGAACAAAATTAAACTTCACAGACGGAACTAGATTAATGGAACCAGATGGTTATTCTGTCATTTGCATTCTAAGTCATTTATGACACTTTCAGTGTAAGTTAATGGAACCAGATGTTTGTTCTAAGTAATTTTGGATTGTTTCTATTGGCAAGATCATAATGAAATTATGTCAACGTGGAACCAGTGGATGTTTTTCTAAAATTACGTAAAAAATAAGGAAAAATAGAGATACAAAGTTGGGTTCTGACAGGATCGATGTATTGCTAGCTGATTTCAAACATCTGTACACAGGCCATAAGAACAGGAACACTGTCTGGTTTTAGTCTAACCTGCCCTCCAGTCTTCAGTGCATTTGAAACCGCTGCATTGTCCGATGTCGTCGCTGTTTTCTTTCACTTAACGGCAAGATGGATGTGGTCTGCAAGCTTGTTGGCCATTAGCTAGCTATTCTAAACATGCTGTAAAACGAATACAAACATTATTCAGGAAACACAAGCTTGTCAGAGAACCGCATAATGTAACTCAACACTCCGAAAGCCCGGGAAAAACAGGTGAACGTAATTGCAATTCAAGTTCCTATATAAATACGGGTGGGTTTTTTTAGCTGTGTGAGCAGCACTGAGTGAATTCCAGAGAACGGAAAGTTCGTCCAGGTGTGCGGCCTTGTACGCTAGAAGTTTTGACACACTTTGGAGCCTGTGGTTCTCTAAAGCTTATCTACAAATGCTGAGATTATCACCGAACCATCTTGTCAAATGTTGACCATTAACAGCATCAGGGTCAGGTACAGGTCTGTGATTAGGGTCAGATTTAGATTCTGGATTGAATTTAAACTGAGTTTAGGTGGGCTCAGATACATCTTTGACTGTAGAACTGGAGTGTAAGCAGGTTTCAGTCAGTTCTAGATACATCACTGACTGTAGAACTGGAGTGTAAGCAGGTTTCAGTCAGTTCTAGATACATCAATGACTGTACAGCTGCAGTGCAAGCAGGTTTCAGTCAGTTCTAGATACATCAATGACTGTACAGCGGCAGTGCAAGCAGGTTTCAGTTAGTTCTAGATATGTCACTGACTGTGGAACCATTCTCTAAGCAGGTGTTATTCAGTTCTAGATATATCACTGATTGCAGAGCCAAAGTGAAAGCAGGTTTCATTCAGTTCTATATGTCACCATCAATTGTTACCAAATTAAATGTATTTTTACTGCCCTTTAAGAACACCCTTTAAACAGGGGTCTTTAAGGGTGCTGGTTACAAAGGCAAATGGTATACACAGAACCATGGTTCTTCTCTATCCTTAAGAGCCTCTTATATATATATAGCTCTTCCAATAACCTTTTTAAATTTTATTCTACTATTGTTACGACCTACAGAACCCTTTTTAGTGCTACTGTATTTCATTTTGTTAATAAAATACTAACTGTCATCTTTTAAAATGTTCATGTATTTTCTACAGGGCTCATGGTATGCCCCCCTCACACACACATACTTTTCTCACACACTCCTGCAGGCCAGACCAGCGCCGCTTCCTCGGTTCTCTGAGGTGAATGGCAATGTGGTAATGGTCCACACATGTGCAGTGGGAGGATAAAGAGCTAATATAAAAGTGGATTTAGTGGCGTCCTCCTCTGAGCAGATGCTAACCGAGCACCGCCCCATTTGACTTGTAAAGCGGAGCTGGAGGAGCAGCCGTTGAGGTGAATTCCAGGATGTTCGCTCCATGCAGAACTGTCTGTTCCGCTTTTATGAAGGAAATAGCATCCTCTGAGAGGGCCCGGCCACTGCTGAAATATTCAGAGAGCGAGACGCTTCAGATGGGCCTCCATTTCATTCACCGGGTACGAAGGATTACTGCAAAAATCCCAAACAGCGCAATCACGACTGTTAAAATATTTACAGGTCCAGCACTCTTTTTCACTCCCAGTCAAAACAGGCCATAGAGAGAAGAGCACAGTATAAGGGCGCTTTTCCATAGGCATACAGGAACCATGCCCTACCTAAACTGTACTGTCATGATACAGAACTTGCAGCATGCTTTGATTTTCCAGCATATTTCAGCCTTTTAATGGTGCTCCTGATTCAGTTTGTGGCCTGTCGTCATCCCTGATCCGTGTCCATGGAGTCGAACCAGTGCAAAGTTTTTTCTGTCAAAACCGCTTTTGATATTTTGCTCTTTTACTTTTTATAGTCTTGTTTGAGTTCATTTTTGTTTTTGTTTTTTTCAGCATTCTTCAGCCATGTGATGAAAACCTAACCCAGCCAACTTGTTAGTGATGCCCTGGATCACCTTTGTGTTTCTCACAGCGTTAAAAATACATTTGTTAGTGTCATAGAAAACTCAGCCCAAACAGACAGTAGTGCTTGTTCTTGTACTTTGCTGACTTCCCAGTTTGAATCTCCATTGTTTTTTTTTGCATGGTGACATTTCGACCAATCAGAAAAGCGTGATGTAGTCAGCTCTGCTTCGGCCTGGTTTTAGCGCTGCTGTTGAGAAGCTCGGTTATGGCTCGGGTACGGGTCGCTTTATTTGTAATGGAAAACCATCTGTTTGCGGTATGTCAGGGTTTGTTGTGCCAGTTAAAAGAGCCATATCTCCCCTGTCCTGGAAAAAGTGCCTGCTGTTCTTTTAGAAGAAGGTTGTTTGGCATTAATAAATGGTAAATCTGCAGACGTAAAACCTCAAAACACACAGACAGGATTAGGAAGGGAATTAAGCTTTTTCCCTGCACATCAAAGTCGGCAGTAAGAAGAAAAATGAGAGCATCTCTTGCATGAGTAAAAAGACTGAAGGTGTCAGTCTGATCTGACTGCACAGCTGAGCCAGATCTTTTTTCACTCTGCACACTCCCCACAGATGCCACTGTTTGGCCAGGCAAGGATTTGACCATGTGCATCTGAATTTTGGAACCATGCTGCAGTTATGCAGTTATATAATTCCCTCCTTAGCACGGTGGAAAACGGCGTGTTTTTACAGCGGCTGCAGCCTCAAGCTCATCCTCATCTGGCAGACAAATGGCCTTTTATCATTAATTCATGTTGTTTTTTAATGGTCTATGATCTATTTCTATATCAGTGTTTGTAGTGGTCTTCAAATATTCGCCAGGCTTCTTCAGATATGATCATGCCACGCTGTTTCAAATTTTTTTTGGCAATTTCATTCAATAAGGCATTATGTCACTTATTTCACCACTTGTGTACAAAAGCTCAAGTGCAATAGTCTTTTATGTGCAAGATCACTACTTATATCACTACTTATGTCACTTATGTCACTGCTCATGTCACTACCTATCGGAATTGTGGAGGAAACTGCTTATGACACTTATGCCAGTACTTATGTCACAACATGTGTCACTTCTTATGTCCTTACTTATGTCACTTATGTCACTATGTGTGTCAATATATATGTCACTAGGCGTGTAACTACCTATGTCACTTCTTATGTCTCTACTCATATCACTACATATGTCACTACGCGTCACTACGTATGTCACTATGTATGTCACTACGTATGTCACTATGTATGTCACTACACATCACTACTTACGTCACTACTTATGTCTCTACTTATGTCACTATGTATGTCACTTCATGTCACTATATATGTCACTACGTATGTCACTACACATCACTACTTATGTCACTATTTACGCCACTACTTATGTCTCTACTTATGTCACTTATGTCACTTATGCATGTCACTTATGTCACTTATGCCACTTATGCATGTTATTACTTATATAATTTATGTCACTACGCATGTTACTTCTTATGTCACTACGCATGTCACTACTTATGTCACGATGTATGTCCCCATGTCACAATATATGTCACTACGTATGTCACTACACATCACTACTTATGTTACTACTTATGTCTCTACTTATGTCACTTATGTCGCTACGCATGTCATTACTTATGTCATTTATGTCACTATGTATGTCACTACGCATGTTACTTCTTATGTCACTACTTATGTCACTACGCATGTCACTATGTCAATACAGATGTCACTACTTATGCAATAGTATCATGTGTGGTATCAGTGCTTGTGTCATTATCAGTGCAATAACAGACTAGATACAGAGAACAATCCCAAACCACTATTTGTGTTAATTAGCAAACTACTCCAGCAATAATTTTATTAATTAATCTGTAGTATTTATATGCACCCAGTTTTTTATGTACATAGTACAGTATATTTAGTGCAGAATACTTTTAGAGAGTTTTATTTTAACTTTATACTGTAGTTTTATATTGTTCTTGTGTCTATGTGTGACTGTGCAGTCATAGCATGAGCAATCCATTAAATTTTCAGATTTTGATTCTGATTCAAGCCACACTTCCTTTACACGAGACCTGATTGTTTCATGTGTCTTCAGAATCAGAATTATTTCTGGATCTTCTCTATATAAAAATGCAGAGACATATTTTAAATAGATATCAGTCTGACCCGGCAAACCACTTCAGAAGGTGATCTGAGGCACATTTTAGCCAGGTGTTAACACATCTGAGATGCACTCAAGGAAAGAAAGCCCTCCCAATACCCCAAACTATTCAGTATCTACAGTCAATGATTTATTAACTACTAAAATTTTTCAGTATTTACTATGAATTATTCGGGATCTACTTTTAATTACCCAGTGTTTACTACAAATTATTCACTATCTACTACAATATATTCCGTATCTACTATGAATTCATCAGCATCTACTATGAATTCTTCAGCAAATTTACATCACCGGTCTCACTACAATCAATAGTCTTCCAATAGTCTTTCAAAGGTTCAAAGTGTTGATGATTGTTCTTAACAGCTGATTTTTTTTGTTGACACTGATCATCAGTGTAAGAGAACAAACAGAAAAACAGTAAAACAAGGAGTGACGCAAGTTATTGTTGTTATTTTAATTATAAAATTATTGCAATAAAAAAAAACCATGAAACAACAATACCCGCTACTGGGGAATTTAAAAGTGGCTTCACAGGCAAATGCCCAAAAAAGAACAAAAAATGCCCAAATTTCTTTTATTTTAGGTTTTAGAAACAAAGTTTCTTTGAACCAGAAGAACTTTTACGGCAAGTGCGTAGGACAGCAAACAGTTTTACACTGTTTTTATTTGTTGAAATCAGATTTTACTAATACACTCTGAGTTCTAAGGTTTAAAAACTCATGAGGTTACAGTGGACAACAAAACAGTTTTTTTTTTTTTAGAAACACTGAAGAAGGCCTTTCATGGGTTGACCTGGGAGTTTTAAAGAAGAGGCCTGGTCTGTCTCAGTCACGCCCCCAACGAAGCCTGTCACCCGAGGACTAGGTGGTACACAGCTCTGGGCACAAAGTGATGATGTAATGGTTTGTTGTGTGTTTAGTCGTTTGGTGTCAGGTGTGAGTAGAGGGGCTTTGTTAGCTCCGTAGCTGGGTTGCTAGGTACCTAACGACATGTCCACCTGTCTTGTGTTTGCTTTGAGTGATGCTTGTTAATGAATTGGTTGTCTCTGTAGTGTGATTGGCTGTTGTGTGTGCTCGTGAGTTTAAAAGGCCAGCTTCGGGTATGTTTGAGAGAACGCTGTTACTCGTGTTTACATGTTTTTGTATTCACTAGAAGGGGAAGAAGGCAGAGACACTTGAAGGGCTTTCCAAGTGATTCCAGCTTACTCTTGAAATGGCAGTAAGAGAGTCTGTGCAACACACTGCTGGATCCTTTGTTAACAACTGCAGCTTGGTACTTAACTTGTACCTCTTCTGTGTGTCTCTTTCCCCTGTGTGTTTTGCAGGCGTGAGGGGTTAAGGTCTTCGCATTAAGAGAGCTCCACAGAGCGTGGAGTATTGGTACTGACCCCTGTACGACGGAGGGTTTGCCAAAGCGTCACGAGAAGAGTCGACTCTGCAGCAGTGTTTCCAGTGTTTGTTATGAGTTTGCTTGTACTGAAGGTTCTCCGGAACTTTATTTGAACTTGAACTTTATATTATTAAATGTCTATTTACTTCTACGCTGTCTCCTGCTAGAGTGTCCACCCTCACCCGACATGACACCAAGCAGCATCCTAAACCACAGCCATGCCTTTGCTGTACAAATGTATGATCTTTGATTTATGAATAAGATTTCACCCTTTGATCTGTGTCATATTGATCTGTGGCCTTTGATCTGTGTCATCTTCAGTTTTGTCCTTTGATGTGTTTCATTCATCTTGGACAGCATCATGGAATCAGATAGGGCTTCGTTTAGTGTATGTTTATTAATGCCGTTGAACACTGAACTCCAGCTGAACTGTGGTAAGAACTTACATTAATGTCCACATTATCAGAAACACCAACTGGTCAGGGACTGTAGACTAAAAACGAGGTAGGCATTCCTAATAAAGTGGCCAGTTTGGGGGAATACAAGATAACATTTCTAATAAAGTGGTCAGTGAGTGTGAGTACAAGATGGGTGTTTCTAATAAAGTGTCCAATTTGTGGAAATACAGAGTATAGTATCCAGTGAGTGTACATAAGCACCTTCAGCCTCTGGGCCTGTGGCTCCTCTTCATAAACTGAACATTTACTTGACTCGATGTTGTTGATGATGTCAGTATTACTCCCAGTCCTGGATCCATGTTAAATTTCCAGTAATTCACTAGCATTTGCCAACTTGGATCGTCCCATCTCTTCCGCTGTGTCCCGGAAGAGATGGGACGATGCATGAACAGCAGCCCATAAATGCGATTAAGCTTCCAGCGGGTGTTATGCTAGTCTCAGCTGCTGAAACAACAGCGGAGGAGCTGGCTGGGCTGGTTTGTGCGGAGCTTGTCAGATCCTGCAGCGAGATGCTGGGGTGTTTTCACTGCCGGAGAGAAATGCTTCAGTGTAAAAAGGCAGCTTCACTCTTCCACCTGACGGACTGTTTACATAGTGACCTATGATTTTGGCTGTCGTGTGAAAATTCGGCACCAGGTCAATGAGGATGAGTGGAACAATCATAAAAAGAAAAAGTATAGCGGACCCTGAGAGCTCTGTTGGTGATCCAGGAATACTTGGCAGCCCATACCAGGCCATGTCACGGGAGTTGATTTACGTAAACGTTGGCCAAGGTTTAAAATGCTTGCCGTAACTCCATCTTGAAGTTATTTTGATTGAATGCAAACAGAGATAGAGAGGGAGAGAGAGAGAGAGAGAGAGAGAGAGAGAGAACGAGAGAGAGAGAGAGAGAGAGAGAGCTGTACTGGGTGTGACTGAAGCTATGAAGTCAGAAAATCTGCACATATTCCATATCCCAAGAACTTGATGGCTTTAAAAGGGGAAAGGCTTGCAAAAAAACGTGGAATATTCAAAGGAGGAAGGCCATCTCAACCAGAAGTTCAGATCATGGGAAAATTTGCCGTTGAAATCTTTTAATAAAAACACTTTTACTGTCAACGGGCCCTGGAATGCAGTTTAATTATTCTCATAAACAGACGCACCGGGCTTTAAAGTGCAGTTTTACTTGTCTCAAACAAGTTCTGCAGTTATTTCGCAAGCAAAACGTTCCAAGGGGCATTGCATCACTCATAACAAATGTAAATTTATGAAGAGGAATGTTTGATTGACGTGGTCAGAGGCCCCAGAGGATTACGGGGTCCTTGTGCTGGCCGGCGTGTAGAAAGACAACAAGGTGGTGTTTTCAGACTGAATGAATGTCATGGGATTCTGGGTCTGGGCTTACACTTAGGACAGCGTCCCAAACTTGTACCATCAGGTTATTTCCTGGCCATTGGAAGGGATGGGGAAAGCATTATTATTGCTGGAACAGTGCTGGCTATTGGAAAGGACACTGCAGCTTAAAACCACATTTTCCAAGGTATCAGTATTGTCTGTCTAAACGTCCCACAGTTTAATGGCACAGAGGCTGTTACATTCCATGGCCACTTTATCAGGTAGGCGTACAGGTAAAGGCTGTAGTCTATCTGATGGACAGTTTGTTTTCCATCCAGTAGCATTTGACCAGGGAGACTGTTGGCTAAATACTTTAGGCTAGTGGAGGTCTCAAAAAACGGTCCACCACCCAAACAACCCCTTCCGTGTGTGAGTGGTAAAACATGGCATGTTGAGTGAAGAGAGTCAGTGATTTGATACCCTGCTATGAACAGATTTTCTGGGCAGCAGGTGGCCTGATGGTCAGCGATCGAAAGGTTGTGGGTTCGAATCCCTAGACTGACAATGGCACCACTGAGGTACTCTTGAACTCCCAAGCACCGTGTGATTGGCTGTCCGCTGCTTCATTTGGGTGAATGGGTTTCTCCTTAGACCTCAGTGTGTATTAGTAAAATCTCATTTCAGCAAATCAAAACAGTGTAAATCAATCAACTGGTGTTTGTTCTCCTACATGCTCGCTGTTTGCTGCTCTTTTGCTTGGTGCACCGCTGCTCGGCCACTCTCCGGACCCCCTCCCTCTGTGGGTTTTCCTCACTCACTTGTGGGCGGAGACAATCCTGAAAGTTTTCCTGGGTTTTTATAGATCGTGTGTTTTTTCAGTTTGTTTCTAAGACCTAAAATATTTTTGTTGTTTGCGGGCAATTGCATGTGAAACCATGTTTAAAAACCCGTAGCAGTTATTAACAGTGTTGGTCCAGTGTTGCACAGGGATGGGGAGAGCTTATGAACAACTCATGTACAGCCTGCAATTTCTGACCTGCATCCACTGGCCACTTTAGTAGAAATCTCTGTCTTGTACAACTATTGTACTACTGTCTACTTCATAGGCTCAATCCATCTTGTAGTTCAACTATATGGGTGTATAGAATAGCCCATTAGTTGTCAAATATAGATTGAAAGTGGTCTGCCACACAAAAACAGCCCTGTGGATGGAAACAATGTACTGATAATGGCCTACTGGATGGCTACCGCAAACTGAGCATCAAAAGATGGCTTACAGGTTGTAATTGCACACCAGGTGAAGTTGTAAGAAAGAGGTTTCTAATAAAATCGTACTGTTTTCAGAGCCGTAATTGTAGCTGCTGATGTCATGAATTCCAGGCCTTAGGGAAAAGCTAAGAAAAAAGTCATGATAAATGTATAAAGACTGGTATATAAACACCCCACAGGTCCTTAACCTCCTGTTACATACTTAAACGCATCATTACATGCACTTCAAAGCCGGTTTGTTTTTGTTTCCCATGACAACCGCATGTCTTGTTCAGTCACCTTTGCCGCCAAACTCCAAACAAACCCTTTGGCTTAAGCTGTCTGTTCCCAGGGCGATAGGAAAGATGGTCAGAACTATCAACAAAAGGACAACTACGCTTTTACTATGGACTCGGCATCTACAGCAACAGCCAAAAGTGACTACTGACCTGAACATACTTCTGGAAGGCCTTGGCAGCAGGTAAAAATGCAATGCAGTTAAATATGGATAGATAATTTATGTAGCAAATCATGCTTCTCCAAAAGAAATGAGATTTTGCATGTGCATAATCATTTCAAGGCTGGATCACAATGCAGAGACACATTTTCTATACAAGCTCTTGGGTGGTTGAGATTGTTGGTGTTGCGGTTGTGGAGCTGCCGTAATGAATAGCTTAAGGAAAAGCCCCTCAATGCCGCTAACGTTACTGCAGCTCTGAGATGATGTACTGAAAGACATGGTGAGAGCATATGAGAATGTAAAGCAGTAGATGACGTCATGCCAAACCACAATTTGGCCCAGACCGCACTGTTGCAAGGTAAGCCACAAAAAGGCAGACCACAAATTAGCTGTGAAGCTAACAGGCTGGGATTTCTCATAAAATCCCCTTAAAACATCTAATCTAACTGATACACTTTACTCCAAATGCAGCTGATCAGACATGCTTGGCGTCTGCAGTTTGCCTCTTTAGCTTTGAACTGGGACTACAAAGCTAATGTTACTAACAAGTAATGGAAGTGGTACAGTTAGCAGCACAGTTGCCTCACACTTCCAGGGCCAAGAGTGAGTCCCTACCTCGCGCTCATTGGCCCCAGGAAAGGTTCTGGGTACCTGCGACCCTAGTAGGGATTAAGTGGTTGCAGAAAATAAAGGAATGAATGGAAGTTTATGGCCAGAGCTGGTCCTGAGGCACTGTACAAACAGGCTGAGGTGGGTCACTGCATTTCATCCCTTCATTAAAACATTTGCACCTGCTTTGACACAGGGCGAAGGCGGGGCCCTTGCGTAATTTGCAGCACCTTATGCAATTTGCATAGTGAGCCATCATTCACTGCTTTTCAAATACCAATTTTATCACTAAAAATTGTACATTTGCATAGATAACTGTCATATCATGCAAGTATTTCTGAAATTACTTATCAACTCAACAAGGTTTAAGATGAGCGTGTGAAGAGTTACTAATTGTAGGGTCACTAAATGATACTAATTGGTGAAGCAATAGTGACTTTAGTCTTTTAGGGTCAGAGCTCTTTACATGTTCATTCACATCTTGTTCCATACTCTTCTCGTTCAGAAGCTTTAGTTAATGCACCATCATGTGAGTGACAGCTGGACTGGCTATAGAATGTTGGACATGTAGAGAAAAATAAACTTTGCTAACATAGCGTGACAGGCTAATGCAAGATTAACGATGGAGCTGTGATTGCTGAGAGACTAAACGTAGCATTCCATAAGCTACACAGCGGCCTTCTCATCACGCAACGCTAATAGAGCGCAGTAACGTACAGACATCAAAGTCTGAGGGAGCCTTCAGACACGCAATGAATGGACAGCACATGCAATGAAGACCTGCATTTCATTTATCAGTGAAAAAGACTGGCCACTGAGTGAACTGTGCTATGCATGGTGCATATTGCTTGTCTTTGGAGGGACAGATATGCTCTCTCTCTCTCTCTCTCTCTCTCTCTCTCTCTCTCTCTCTTTTCTCTGAAGCTGGTACCTCTCAGTGTGCCCTGTCTTCCAAGGCCTATTGACCCTAGATTTCAGCGGAGACTTCTGACTGCTGACATGGCATGGTCCCACCCAACTCAGGGGTTCTACATCCTAAACCAAGTGAGGTCTTCACCCCCCAGAACACGGAGAAAATATGACGGCCGTCTGTTGTCTCCTCATTCTGTCGCCAGTGGAAATACCACATTTCACCGGAGGGCCCCTGCAAGCTCAGGGATGCCCCCATCATTTACAGAAACAAACACTCTGCTCTTTGGTAAGAATCTACTTACAGCAACAGTTCAATTACATTTATTCCCCTCCTTATTCAGCTTATTACAGTTTTTGCATGAAGCTGTGGCTAATGCAGCAAAAATAATAAAAGCAATGTAACCATATAGGCATAATGCCAACTGCATGTTTGCTTGCACCCAGTCAGTAATCTCTAACAGACTCACTTATGTGGTTTCTGGCACAGTCCAGAATGAGTGTGAATAAGAGTTAAATGCATGATGACCATAGAGGGGCCAGTTTGAGCAGGGAGACACTAAAGTGTATATTGCACAATGAAAATTTGTACTTAGAGTTCACACAAGCAGATACACAATGTGGACAAACGTATTGGGACATATGAACATTACATCAACAGGGACATTAATAACACTGCATTTAAATACAAATAATGTGGAGTTGGTCCCCCCTTTGCAGCTATAACAGCTTCCACTCTTCTTGGGAGGCTTTCCTCAAGAGTTTGGAGTTTCTGTGGGAATTTGTGCCCATTCATTTTGTAGAGCATTTATGAGGTCAGACACTGATGCTGGATGAGAAGTCCTGGATCACAATCTCCATTCCAGTTCATCCCAAAGGTGTTGGATGGGGTTGAGGCAAGGGCGCCAGAAACATTTTTAATATGTGTGTGTGTGTGTGGGGGGTCACAGGGCTCTACGTCTCAGCTGTTCCCCGGGGGGGAAAAGTGTGTGTGTGTGTGTGTGTGGTGGGGGGGGGCGGGCGCACACTGCTGCTCTCTACGTCTGGACTGTTGTACAGGAGGAGAAAAGTGCAGGGTTCAAAATATCTTGGTATGCTGAAGCATTAAGATTAAGCCCTTCACTGGAAGCAGGGGGCCACATGAATTCAATAATTAAGAGGTGTGTCCCAATACTTTTGTCCACATCGTCCACATAGCCATACCAGTTACATTAGCTATACCTTTGTGGGATGCTCTAAAAAGCACCTCCACACGCTTTGAGGAGAATCTGTTTGCAACAAGTGGCTACTGAATAGCTTCAAGCTTCCAGCACTTGTTATCTGCATTATCCTTGTAGCTCCAGGGCAAAATGAAAGAGGCAAACCTGAGCCACTGATTGGCTGATCAACTTGAAATGATGTAAATGGCCCAGAAGATTTTGCTCTGATTATGAAATATAAAAGGTTTAAGTGTGCGTATGACTCTCAGCTGACCCTGGAAAAAGGAACATGAACAAGTGAGGCATTATTTAGCTGGACAGCTTCCCTGTTGTTCAGCCTCTCGCGAAAATATGCCTGTTCTCTTACCTTGTGCACAACTCCATGGAAAAAGAGTTGACTTTGACTCATGCTCTCCTCCAGCATGTGGAAAGCAGTGTGTTCTGTCCCCAAGAACCTTCCGCTGCAGCCCCCCGACCAGTAAAGCTGAAAATGAGGGGCCTAAGAAGGCAGAGGAGAGTGAGAGGGAAGAGAACAGAAGCTTGGATGAGCAGCGGCCCTGCGGTGGCTCAAAAAGATTAGGAGAGAAAAAGAGAGCGTGCAGCAGTGTAGGGTGGAGGAGAGTGAGAGTGATGTCTGCCTGTCGACCGTCCACTGCACCTGCACGCACCCAGACTGGACAGAGTGAAGTAACCCAGCAAAGACCAGGTATCTGACCCCCATGTTCACCATTCCTGAATATAAACGTGGTTCTAAGGGTTCTAAGGTTGACAGAAGAGTCGTTTTTTTTCGAAATGAGCACAGGATTAAGATGAAACGTGATGGAAATCAGAGTGTCAGAGTATTCATAGCCCCATCAGAGTATTCCGAGTCCCAATTCTATCTTTTTCTTGTATTTTTCCCACTGAGGTCCGTTTATGAAGTTATGAAGTTATGAACAGACACCAGGGAAGAAAATACTCTGAGTATCTAGAAAGAGTTGGGCCCCAATTCCATTTTTTTCTTGTATTTCTCCACCTGAGATCCATTTATGAAGTTATGACGTCATAAATGGACTTCAGAGAGAAAATACAAGAAAAACTTGGAATTGGAGCCTAACTCTGTCTAGATACTCAGTTCGTTTTTTCTCCCCTGAAGTCCGTTTATGACTTCATAACTTCATAAATGGGCTCCAGAGGGAAAATATAAGAATAGAATTGGGGGCCTAACTAACTATCTAAATAGCGTCTAAATTCTAAAATTGTATCATAGTATCTAAATTCTATGTTTTTTCTTGTATACTTTCCCCCTGAAGTTCATGAAGTTTCAAGTCTTCCATAAACCTTTCATAAAGTTTTTTTTTTAAGTGTTTTAATTGTAATCCAATGTTCCTTAATCCTGGTCATTATGTAGCCCTTCATTGGCTGGATCAGATGTTTTGGCCAGGGAAATGGACCTGTGTGGTGCTTTGTGTCACCCAGAGCAGGATTGGGAAACTCTTCTCTAAACCCTTAGAATTAGACTATTTTTGTTACTGAGAATTTAAGATTCATATACAGAGGCACCAAAAATCCGGGAGTTTTTTGGACCTCCATTTGGATGCCACTATGTAAATTATTTCCTGGTCTAAGTCTCTGATCTTCTCCAGACTGGGGTCCAAAATTCATAGTGAAAGACTTGTGATGCCATAAATGAAACAGAAAAGTAAAAATTTATATTAAAAATGATAAAGTTTAAACAAATGTCAAGTGTCTTCCAGTGTAAGCAAGCTGATGCGCAAGCCATGAACAGCATTTTACATCACTGCAGTGGGAATGGGTGGAGCTAAACTGCTTTAGAGTATATGGGCGGAGCGACATCAGTGTTAGCCGAATGGGTGGGGCTAATAGATGTAGGCTGAAAGAGTGTATGTAAATGACATCATAACCATGACAAATTCAAAACAGGCTTAGTTTCCATATGAACAGTATTGTTTGAAAAAGCCTGGGGAATTTCAACAATTTTCCCAAATTCCTACATAATTTACTGGTTAAGATGTAAACAAAGTCAAAGGGGGTTTTGGTGTGAAATACCTCACAGTGGTGGTGAATGTCTGCCTTTAAAAGCTCCCACAGAGAAACTTAATGGTGATCTAAGTCAAAAGCCAAAGTCAATATGAACTTTATTGTCATCTCAACCATATACAGAGTGACAGAGAGTATACATAGTATACAGAGAGACAAAATGGCAAAGCTCAGGTTCCACAGTATACATATAGTGCAATAGACATAAGACATTGTGAGACAAAACAAAACATTGCAAATAAGAAGTATAAAATAAGGTAAGGGTGAGAATTAACCTGTCCTGAGTGTGGTATACACAAAATTCAAAACTGAAAGCAGTATATTGTACACTTTTATTTTTAAAGTACTGCTATATGAAAAAAAGTGCAATTACATTTGGTTTGCGAACCCTTTAAACAAATAAGGGGCTTTTTAACAGCAGTGTTCCCTTTAACACAGTCACACAGTTACACACGGTTACACAGTCACTTAAACATTAATAAAATCAAATCAAATGTAAAACCAAAGCTATTTCAAGATTCAAGATTCAAGAGAGTTTATTGTCAGCCCAGCCACATACACAAGTACACAGAGGGTTGAAATAGCGTTCTCTGAAGCAAACAGTGTAGGACAAAGACAGACAAAATTTAAAACAAGGACATACATACAAAGGGCAAGACAACTGCTGCAACATTATTTTGCAGCATCTAGGCAAAAATTTCTAAGTACAAAGCAAAGACCTGCAGGTAGTGCAAATATGTGAAAAATCTGAGGTAGAGAAATGTATTTTTTTAAACAAAATTTTTAGCAGTGATGGAGATTTAAGGGATAAATATATTGTTTAAAATAATATGTTTTTGCTCCCATTAAGTATATGACAGTGTTTACCATAAATGAGTTAGGTTTTACTAGCCAAGCACAGTAAAGCATATTATAACACATAACTTATACTAAAAGGTATTAGAATAAATGTGCCTATTATATGTCTTCTAAAAAGAGCTGACCAATGATTAAGGCTGTGAAATCAGACCTGAGCCTAGGGAAGGCTCAGTGACATGATTAACTCAAGATTGTTCTTTTGTGTAAACTCAATATTTTTAAGTCAAAGGGTGTTAGACAAGATGTTTTGTCTGAACTAACAGAAGCTTGCGCAGGGCTGATGTCATGAAACCCAGCCCTGAAGATGCAAGGGAAGCGCTTTGTTGGAATGAACTCTGACCAGTTTAGATAATGTAAATGATCTGTTGAGGGTAAAAGAGTCAAGCTGGTCAGAGGGTCTGGCCAGCTCTCTCCTGGAACCACGAGACTACTTTATTCTTCAATAAATTGGCAAGCTGCATTTTCTCCGACTGCATTTGATTTTTTGAATTGTTTTAAATCTAGGTATTTGTTCTAATTTTAGCCACGACAGCAGCCAGTCTTGGTGCAGTTTTGGAAAGTGTCAGGTGCAGTGAGTATGGAATTTTGAAAGTGTCATGTGCATGTGCGTATTAATATCAGTCTCTGTATGAGGTCAGACCCTGTTTCAGGCCCTGAGTTCAGAAATCTAATGGCTTGCGGGAAGAAGCTGTTGTGATGTCTGGTAGTGGTGGTTCAGATACTTCTGAACCTTTTTTAAACATCAGGGGGGAAAACAGTCCATGTGAGGGGTGGGTGGGATACGTGATGATGCCGGTTGCACGACGAACACAGTGTTTTTGTACAGTTCAGTGAGTGGTGGGAGCTGTCTTCACCAGCCACTGAAGGGACTTTCGGTCAGCACTGTTGCAGTTACTAAACCAGGAAGTGATGCAGCTGCAGAGGATGCTCTCAATGGTCCCCTGGTAGAAGGTGGTGAGGAATGGGAGGGTAAA
>JBBPCX010090321.1:4997-25248 GCA_037974365.1 Hydrocynus forskahlii | reverse complement strand
TGTCTTGCATGACCTGCACGTTTGAGATGTCCCCAAAGTGGCTCAATGATATTGAGGTCAGGAGACTGAGATGGCCACTCCAGAACCTTTCCCTTTTTCTGCTGTAGGCAGTGATGGGTCGTTTTGGCCTTGTGTTTAGGATCATTGTCATGTTGAAAAGTGTGTCCCATATGCAGCTTCCAGGCCAATCAGTGCAAATTGTCGTCTTCCAGTATTCTTTGATAACATGCTGCATTCATCTTGCCATCAATTCTGACCAAGTTCTCTATGCCGTTCTAGCTCACATACCTCCAAACATCAGAGATCCACCCCCATGCCTCACAGTAGGGATGGTGCACTTCTCATCATAGGCCTTGCTGGCTCCTCTCTAAACATAGCATCTATGGTTTTGGTCTCATCCCTCCAAATGACTTTTTTCCAGTTCTGATACTTATCTAGGTGCTGTTTTGCATATTTAAAGCAGGCTAATTTGTAACACTGGCGCAGTAACATCTTGAAACATCCACACCACTTTTCTGTAGAGAAGCCTGGATGTCAGGTTAAGTTATTTCTTTGCATTTCGAACAATTCACCTGGCAATTCTGGCTGAAATTTTTGTTGGTCTACCTGACCATGGCTTGTTGTCATCAGAACCCCTCAATTTCCACTTCGTTATGAGAGTTTGAACATTTTCAACGCTTTGTTTTTTTATATCCCTTTCTTTTTATATCCCTTTCTTGTTTTATAAAGTTGAACAACCTTCTCTCTCAGGTCCTTTGACAGCTCTTTTGCTTTTCCCATGGCTGAAATGTGAAGGTGACTGTCAAGGGCCCAGAATCTCACTGACTTTTTATACACAGACACTAATTACAAGCAAACAAGGGGTGGACAATTACCCTTAATATTTAATTAACCTGTGTGTGTCAAATTGTGTGTATATTATAAGGCCAAAACTTCAAGGATATGTGAAATTTATCAAGGCCAAAATTTTGGGCATGGTCAAATCATAATTTCTAAAAAATGGCAGATATTTCACCTGTTCTGCCAGGGTGTGTAAATTCATGAGCAAAACTGTGATGGATGGTAGATGAGCACAACTGTGCAAAGTGATGTTAGTATGTTAACGTATGTATTTTCTCCATAGAAATTTTGAAAAAATGCATTACTGTAATATTTTGTTATCTTCAATAGCCTTTAGCCTGTGATAAATATAGTAACAAACATTTACAGGAGTCATCTGGGTCACAACCATAAACTAAAGTTGGAGGCGTAATGCCACCCCAATACTTGTGCAAAACCCAAGCCAAGGTAGTGAAACTGCACAGAGAAGTCTGAAAATAGAGGTGATGGTGAAACTGCATTTAACAATTTAACTGCATTTAAAAACAGCCTGGCCTACTGGCCTTCTACTCATTACTTACAACCCCTTCCTCATTTAACAAATGTTTGACCAGTCTGAAGTATATGAATTAAAGAACAAAGGACAAACACTTAAAACACATGAAGCCCAAGGATTCAGAATTAGATGACTCGCACATATGTATGTTGAGGTTAGGGTGGGAGCACAGGGATTAGAAGAACAGCGAGAGGATCTATAAAAACATTTCTTCTGAAGGACATTCCAGATGACAAATATGTGTCTTGGTGAGGCAAGCTGGCCAGTTTCATCTTAGCCTGCATCAGAATAGCAAGCAGTCCATCATGCTGTAGATGCAGGCCATGGAAGATTAGCCCCACCCATATATCCATCAATAGTACTGCAACACCGCTGATGTGCTGAATAAGCATGCATGAACAGAGCACACAGTGGACACAACTTAACCCTGTAAGGACATCGGTGCTGAACTTGTCTACAAGTGCCAATCCAGAAGGACAGCACAGTAATAAAGCCAGGAGGTAACTACATCCATGCAAATCCTGAGCCAATTCAATGATCTTAAGAAGTCACTAGTGGGTCTGCTTTCTAATGCAAAAGAGTCCATGCTCAACGCCTTAATGGATATCACTTTTCCATGAAAGCTCACAGCAGGGATTAGAAACAGCACAAAACATGGAAAGAAAAATGAAACAAAAAAGGTTTTTCAAAGATGAGCTTTTTTTATTCCCACAATTAACTGGTTAATATTATGTTGGTAACCAGTTAACTACATTTAAAACAGCTGTAACATTCCATTAAATTTAATAGAATCAAATCAAGAATCAAATAAGAATTGATAGTACTGAAATATTACTGTGTTACCATGGAGGAGTATAGAAAAGTATTGCTGTACTGACAACTGTATTCTGAACAGAAATGCTGTTCATTCCTGCTCCAGCAAAGTGAAAGGACAGACAATGTAATTAAAGTAATACTAAAACTGTTCCAGACATATTGTTTCATTATGTGTTAACAGGCCTCTGTTAACAGTTACTAATCCTTGCCTCTCAGAATTCTAGGTTTTACACTGTGACCTGTGATGTGAACTCAGGGGAAAATATCACTTACATGGGTGTCATTATGCAGTAGCTGACAAGTCAAGGTTCAGCTGCTGTGCAACAATTCAGCTTCCATAGTTTTCTTTTAACAAGCATTTTCACTGGTATTGTGTGCTGTGTTTTTTTTTTCCTGAGAACCTAAGATACATTGCTGCGCCACCTTATTACATACATCTATCTTGTATCTATACTCACTTTCCATTTGATCAGTTTTACTTACTATGCAGACGCACTTTGTCGTTTTCAATAACAGACTGTTACTGACAGTTACTGTATGTGTATCCTGCACAAAGTGGATCTTCACACATCAGCGCTGCAGGATTTTTAAACACCACACTGTCATTGGTGAACTAAGAATAGTCCACTAAACAAAAATAACATCGTCTCATGACCAGAAACTGACCACTGATGGAGGAGTAACACCGACTATACAGCAACATATTATCTTCAATAACTTTCTTTCTGTAATGTTAGATGTGTCTTGCACACCACAATATAAGCATCACCTTGACATCAGTCACTGCAGCTGCCTGCCTCCTGACCTTTAGAACAGAACAAACTTTTCACACAGATTTATACTTATGATCCTGTCTTCTACTATGCCCTTGTAAAGCAGGGAGCAACCACAAGAAGTGCACTGATATTTCCATCTCATTTCATACTTCCAATGCAAACTGCATCAGCTGCTGAAAAATGCCAGCAGTTTTCCGAAATGAAGAAAGTGAAAACTTTCTTAAGATCCTCTAAACCACTTTTTTATTTTTCTTCCTACGGGAAGATTTTATCTAGAGTATAACCCAAGAAGAGCTACGGGCACTTCTACTTCAGAGGATGCATTTTTTCCTTTATTGAGTACACTGGGTATTAATTTAGCACCCTGTGTAAGTGGATGTCAAAACATTCTGGTCTGACTCTACTAACCTAAGCACAAATACACTTTTAGCCTCATGGGAGTAAATCATGACCTCCTGATTAATGCCATGAATCAGCAGTCATGTATGCTTCTATTTGCCCCAGCAATGTTCTATTTTAAAATAATAATAACCCTAAATCAGTCACTGCATTTATTCAAAGTTTTTCACTACAATGATTTTACCAGTTTGCAACCAGTTGCAACATACCAACCAAAGATTAATCCAAAAACAGCATAATGGTTTTAGCAAGTAAATTGGACTGGATAAAAAAGAATCCGTAGGACCATATTTTAAAAATACTATTGATTTGCATTTCACACACTGCATCATTTCACACACTGCACAAATTCCAAATAAATTCCAATTAAAGGAATTATTTTTCTCTCTGTCATAATATATGCAGTTGGTCAGTGTCTTTTAAATACTGATAATATATTTGATGCATTGAAATAGTGTATCATGAAAGCTATCTTGATATTATCCATCCCTATAATAACCAAGTTTTGTAATTTATTGCATTTCAGAAACAAATTTTGCCACCTGGGCATGAACCATGATCTGCTGATTAATGGCATGAATCAACAGTTGGAGTGTATGACTTACTCCTGCAAAGTCAGTACGCTCATTTCCTTTCAATATATATCCCTCTCAGACTCACACACATGCATGCTTACTTGCAAAGGTTACACTGAAGCTGAGACAGCTGTGTTTTCAGCTCCAAAAAGACCATATGTAGGACAGCCTTTGGCCTTAAAGCCTGAGGCAGCACACATTTGCGAACTGAAGGCCTTTTATTTTCTAAATATGCCCCCCAAGGGCAGGCACAGGTAACAAGCAAGCATCATTAAGTGTTCTCTATAGTAGCTCAAAATAAAAAATATTATAAATAAAAAGCAGTGAAGCTAAATAGATCAGGCAAAAAAGTAAACAACTAAGTCAAATGGCCTCATTTGTTCAGATCTTTAAGTCAGATGTCAGCACCAGATGTCAGCTCTTCAAGCCATTCATTCAGGACCTCTTCTCTTTAGCCTATAATCCCATCAAGCTTACCTGTAAAAAGCTATACGGTAACCCCCTGCTATACAGTAACCCCCAGGGGTTACATTCCAAGAGCACCCGCATAAATGACTATTTTATAGTGTAAACCCTAAATATACCACCAAATATGCTCCCAAAACACTTTAATTTCATTTTAAACACATTAGCCTTAAAGCAAATGTAAAGGCAAACCCGGAATCGTACTGTACAGTTTACTCTGAACTCTTGCAGTGCTAGAATGTAAAATATCAATGTTACCCCTGTATAGACGGTACTGTAATTCAAGCGTTTTCTTTGGTATAAGCAGGTAAGGACAGTAATAAATGAATTTAATTTACAGTAATAAAAATACAGGGCTTTAAGAAGAACAAAATGAAAAACACGAGAACACTCGAGACGCTCCACGAGGGAAATTCTGGACTGCAGCATCACAGCAGCCAATCAGCAGCAAGGAGAAATAAATAACATTCTCGGATTGGCTACTTTCAAACCTCCCGCCTCTGAATACAGCTGACTATGACGTCCGGGCCTCATGCGCCATGCCCCCTCATCCTCATGCTGCTTGTTTATGTTTGGGGCGGGGCTGAGCAGCGGAGGTTCACTCTGTTCAGGTGTCTGATTGGCTTGGTAACCGCCACGTACGCACGAGGCCTGGGCGTCACAGTCAGCTGTACTCCGCGATGGATTGAAACTCTATCATGGACTGAAACCGCGACTGCTGATCCGCGTGAAAGTGGGGGGTTACTGTATAGCCAAAGACACACACCACTCATACCTATGCCACATATCTTTATGTAAGGTTCAAGGGTGGATGAGGAGCAACACAAAAGAGAATGTTGTCGTTACTTTTCACATTCCCTATATTATGCAAAATAAAGAAAAGACACAAAATGGAGAGTTATCCATCCAAGTTATCCATCTGATCACTGTTACGGGGCGGCCCGGTCTGGACCGAGAAGGAGAGAGGTAGGCGCAAGTGCGGGTTTCCATCACCAGTGTATTTATTTCACACAACAAATGAACACAAGGCACGGGGGCCAGACGGGGGGATAAGGAGGTGAATGAGGAGAGATGAGACGAAGAGGAGGAGACAATCCAACGAACACGAGAACATGACATTACAATAATGCGTCCATGCCACAGCTGAGGAAGGAGCCCTTTAAATACACCCTCTACCAGGGTAGATTAGACATAGACTAATCCTCCTCAGCTGTGGCTTGAGAGAAGTCCTTGATTGTGCAGCAACCTCTAGCGGTCGCTGACTGGTACTGTGACAATCACCTGAGCACTTTACAATACCTGACATACCTGATCTATTACCATACACATCATTATTAAAAATCAGCTTTTTATAAGAACGTATTTTAGAGTAGACTTTTAAATGACCTTTTACATGGCAAACATCACAGGAATTAAAAAATAACCAGATGCTCTTCCATTCCTCATTTCTTTTTTTTTACTTGTTTTTTTAAATACGTTTGCACTGTTTTCCAGGTAATTACTAAATATAAGCCTAAGGGAATGATAAGTATAGAATGTTACAGGGTAATTTTGAAGGATAAGAAAGAGGTCGTTAAATGGTAAGGTAAAAATGAATTACAGTAACTCCCTGCTTTTACGCGGAATCAGTCTAACGTGGATTTTTTCTGAGAACCTAAGAAACCTAAGAACCAAAAAAAAAAGTAGAGAAAGTGTAAGACACTCCAGGAGAAGGATAAATTATTGGATATGCTCCAGGAAGCAAAAAGTTATGCTGCTGTAGTACACCATTGTGAACGATAAATTATTGAACTGTAAAAATTATTGGTGATTACCCGTACATTTTACTGTAGTTTTATTAGTAAAAAAATAAATTAAATGATTACTGTATTTTCCTGCTTATACCAAAGAAAACAACAGCACATACCAAAGAAAACATGCTTGCATGAATTAATTGTGGGAGACGGCTGTCATGTCCGAGGCATCTCGGATGCACCTCCAACGGAGCCAATCGCCAGAATATTAGGTGGCACGGAGCCCTGGACAGGTATGAGTGATGTCATGTGGGTGTGTGTGGTGGTTAGGAGCCTAGGCAACTCAGGTGTGAGTGATGAGCTTCGTTTAACCCATCAGCAGGGTTGCCAGGCACTTATCCACAACTCCACCTGTCTCGGTTTTGAGCACTAATCATGCTTAAGTCTGGTTGTTATGTGATTGGCTGGGTGTGTGTGTGTGTTTATAACCCGTCTGGTTCAGTCACTCAGTGCTGAGTCACTCATATAGTTGGGGGTTTGGGGGTTTATAGTTTTGTGTGTTTCTTGGAAAAGAAAGAAAACTTATCGCTCCTGATTCTTTGCACAGCAGAGAATTCTGGAGAGCTGGTCGTGCCTTCGCAGCACCAGTCTTCAGTGGTAGTGGAGCACTCGTTGTGTGGACAGGAAAAACAGGGACTGGTAACAAGAATCCGCCGCTCCTGTGAGTGCGGAGTTCAGTAACAGCTGTTAACTCTAGTCTCCCACAGTGACATCTCCAGTGGCAATGGTGTCTGTGTGTGGGGGGGCTGTGCCACATGGACTTGTGTTCTATGGACTTGCACTTGGAGAAGCTGAGTGACTGCTATGTCTTTATCTTTCGGTGCCCACAGGAGTGAGTGTGCGGGAGCCCTCTGAATCCTTCGAACTCAGTGACTGGAGAATCTGGTCCCCACCGTCGGTGAACTTGAACATACTTTTGTTTTGAATTTGTCCCCAGGAATTTGGAGAAGACCATCAGTTTCAGTAACGTGAAAGTGAACGCCCGAGAGGTGTATTCATGAAGTCTTATGATTAAAAACTCTATCTATACATCTCTTGGTGCTTGTTGTGCATTCTTTCCCTGCAGTACAACCATGACAGATGACCCAGCCATACAAATGGACGCCTCTGCCACAAGGAGTAGCCAGTCACCAGAATCAGCTGGCGCAGCTGAACAAATTAATGACACAAGTGATGACTGCAATACAAACCACACAATCCGTCATGAGGGCTCCTTGCCACGTCTCTCTACCGGAAAGGTATGATGGAAACCCTGCCACCTGTAAGAATTTCTTACTTGGTTGCGATCTATATTTTGCAGAGTTTCCGGACATCATCCCCACACAGAGAGCATCCTTATTGACACAACACTTAACGGGGCGTGCTCTGAACTGGGCTGCGGCGGACTGGGCAGCAGGGGGAAATCAAGTACTGAATTACGAGGAGTTTTGGGGACAGTTTAAAGTGACTTTCGATTTCCCGGACCATGGGCAGTCCAGCAGCGCTAAGCTTTTGCAATTGAGACAAGGGTTGGATTCAGCAGTGGATTATTCAGGAAAGTTTCGAATTCTCGCAGCTGAAAGTGTCTGGAATTCACCAGCCTTGATTGCAGTCTACAAAAAAGGTTTATGCCCTGAATTACAGCTGGAACTGACATGCCGGGACGAAGGGCTGTCCCTCGATTAGCTCATCATCATGATAAGCATTAGTGTGGATGAGCATTGTAAAAGCCGGAGTCCCGCAGCCAGTTCCAAAACCACAAGAACCCTGATCAAGCCAGCACCACCCACCATGCATGCACAGGAACATCAGGCACCAGAACCAATGGAGGTGGGGAGCCACCGCGTCTTATGCCCCAAGAAAGACGAAAGAGAAGGCACAAAGGACTTAGTCTGTACTGTGGGGGTAAGGGGCATCTGGTGGTCTCCTGCCCCCTTTTGCATAAGGTTAAATCATCTACTTTAAGAGTATTTTCAAGTGCTTCTGAACAGAATCAATTCAAATTGAATGTGCATGTCTCATGTCATAACCTCTATGTTTTTGTTTATGCTCTAGTGGATTCTGGATCAGCCAGGAATTTCGTGTTCAGGGCAATGGTGACTTCTTTTGGGCTCCCGGTGGAGAGAGTATCGAAGTCCCCGTACACGCCCTGGATGGACAGTTAATTGGGGGTAGATCCATGGGTTGGGAGACAGAGTTAGAACATCACATACCACTCATGATACTGGGCCTACCATGGCTGCGGGCTCACAATCCTATTTGATTGGGGTACTGCGAGGGTAAAGCAGTGGGGTCCTAATTGTGATCCCCATTGCATCATGACCACATTAGCTGCTACCTCAGTGGAAAGTCCTCATGCTGAGGCTCCAGTAAACATACCCTCATAGTACTGCCATCTTATGGCGGTTTTTAGTCCGTCCTAGGCTGCCCATCTTTCTCTGCACCATCCCTGGGACTGTGCGATTGACCTCCTGCCGGGTAAAGATCCGCCTCGGGCACGGGTATATTCGCTCTTTGAGAAAGAGATCAGTGTTATGGAAGAGTATATCACTGAGGCGCTCCGGCAGGGGTACATTCCCGGTACCGGTCTCCTGTGTCGCCAGGGTTCTTTTTTATTAAAAATAAAGATGGGGGCCTCCGGCCGTGTACTGATTACCGTGGGCTCAACTTGGTTACGGTCAAATACCCTCACCCTCTCCCTCTCATTCCCCCAGCCATTGAGCTGCTCTGTGGGGCCAAGATATTTACTAAACTTGACCTGTGGAGCGCCTATAATTTAGTAAGAATACGTCCTGGAGACGAGTGGAAGACCGCTTTCAGCACAACATCTGGGCACTACCATTACCTTGTAATGCCATATGGCTTGGCAAAGGCTCCCTCTTGTTTTCAGGCATTCATGAATGACGTGTTCACGGACATGTTGCAGAAATTCATCATGGTTTATTTGGATGACATTTTAATGTATAAAAAAAAACAGAGGGAGCATGTGGAGCATGTTCATACAGTCCTCCGTCGCCTCCTTAAGCACTAGCTTTTCGTTAAGGCACAAAAATGTGAGTTTCATGGGAAATCTCCTTTTTGGGCTATCACTTTGGGCCTGGGGGGTGGCGATGGACGAGGGTAAGGTGAAGGCAGTGACCCGCTGGCCAGAGCCCATGACTGTAAAAGAACTACAGCGATTTCTAGGCTTTGCCAATTTCTACCGCTGCTTTATAAAGAACTTTAGTACTAGAATATATTCGCCAGGCTAAACGCTTATGTCCATGACAGGTTCAGTGGGCCCTGTTTTTGCCAGAATTGCTGCACAAACGCGTACTGGAGTGGGCACATAATACACCTGTTACAGGACACACTGAAATCCACCAAACCGTCAAGGTGTTAAGGCATAGGTACTGGTGGCCGTCTTTGCGGGCAGATGTGGAGAGAGCCGTAAGGTCCTGTTCCATCTGTGCCATTTCAAATACCCCACGTCAGTTACCTGCCGGGAAATTAATGCCCCTCCCGATACCGCAGAGGCCATGGTCCCACACAGCCATGGATTTTGTCACAGACCTTCTGGTGTCTCAAGGGTACACAGTGGTATTAGTGATCGTGGTCAGGTTCCTTCCGTTTAAATCTCTCCCACAGCCCCTGAAGTCGTGGAGGCTCTCTTCCAAGCCATGTTCCTGCCTTACGGCCTCCCATAGGACATCCTCTCCGACCAAGGTCCCCAGTTTATTTCCAGGGTCTGGACGGCGTTTTTTTTTTAAGAAACTGGGGACTATGGTCAGCCTGACCTCGGGGTATCACCCCAAATCCAGGCTGAACGGTCGGTGCAACTAGGCCGTTTCCTCCAGGCTTGCTGCCATGGGTGGCCACAAGGCTGGGCGGAGTGCCTTGGGTGGGCCGAGTATGCACATATCTCACTGCGCCACTCCGTAACCGGCCTAAAGCCATTTGAGTGTGTGCTGGGGTGCCAGCCCCTGCCCTGTCCCTTGGACGGAATTGTGTCCAATGTCCCAGAGGTGGATGACGGGTGTGGGAGCAGGCACGCGCTTCCATCAGCAGGGTGGTGGGACGATTTCAGAGATTCGCTGATCGGCACAGGAGGAACGCACCCGTTTACCAGGTCGGGGATAGAGTTTGGCTCTCCACCCAGGACCTCAAACTAAGGACGCCATCCGGTAAGTTGTCACCTAAATTTGTGAGACCTTATGAAGTAGAAAGACAGGTGAACCCGGTCACATAAAAACTAAAATTACCATCTCACATGCGGTTTCACCCTGTCTTTCATGTCTCAGCAGCGGCGGGACCGCTGGATGGGGGAGAGGTGGAACCTACACTCCCCAGTGCCATTGAAATCGAGGGTACCCCAGCTTCCTGGGTGAAACAACTACTGGACTCTCGGAGGCGTCAGAGGAGTTTCCAATACCTCATGGATTGGGAGGGGTACGGCCTCGAGGAGAGGTGTTGGGTTCTGGCCAGCGAAATTTTGAGTGAGGAACTGAAGTCTGACTTTCACAGGAGGTGGCCGACTTCGAGAGTAGCTGGGGTGTCCCCTCGCCCCTCCCTGGAAGCCGGTCCTAGGGAGGGGGGTAATGTCACGCCCGAGGCATCTCGGACGCACCTCCAATGGAGCCAGTCACCAGAATATTAGGTGGCACACAGCCCTGGACAGGTATGAGTGACATCATGTGGGTATGTGTGGTGGTTAGGGGCCTAGGCAACTCAGGTGTGAATAATGAATTTCATTTAGCCCATCAGCGGGGTTGCCAGGCACCTAACCACAAGTCCACCTGGCTCGGCTTCGAGCACTAATCATGTTTAAGTCTGGTTGTCGTGTGAGTGGCAGTGGTGTCTGTGTGTGGGGGGCTGTGTGACATGGACTTGTGTTCTATGGACCTGCACTTGGAGAAGCTGAGTGACTGTTGATCTCCTCTGTGTGTGCCTTTATCTTTCTGTGCCCACAGGAGTGAGTGTGCGGGAGCCCTCTGAATCCTCAGTGATGGGAGGATCTGGTCCCCACCGTTGGTGAACTTAAACGTACTGTTGTTTTGAATTTGTCTCTGGTAGCTTGGAGAAGACCCTCAATTTCAGTAATGGGAATGTGAATTTCCAAGAGGCGTATTCCGAAGTCTTGTGATTAAAAAACTCTATCTATACATCTCTTGGTGCTTGTTGTGCATCCTTTCCCCACAGTACAACCATGACAACGGCAGTTTAGTGTACACTGTCCAGCGCGTAAACTGGTTTATCTTTTCACTTTAATGGTAATGTATTAAGCTGAGTTTAAAAAGAAATTAAAGTGTTTCAGATTCAGTCATTTTTTTTAGAACCGAGCTAATTGTTGGTGAAGACTCCAGCAAATTTGTGGAAACCGCAGATATCCTCCAATTTATTTTGCTTTTTTCGTGGCAATATATAATTCCTCATGCATTTTAGTGCGAAATTATTAAGAATAATCTAATTTAATAATTTTGTAACATAAATATTTACGTAAATTCAGCTACATTTCCATATCAAATATAACTGTATAAATGTTTTTGTACTGTCCAGAGAACACAAAGAAAGTGCGTCTTGGGATACTGCTGTACTCCGAGGCGGTAGGTTTGGAAGTAGCCAACCTGAGAACATATTTATTTCTCCCTGCAGCTGATTGGCTGCTGCCGTTTGATGTGCCTGTGGAAGCTGCAGTCCAAAATTTCCCCAAGGAGCGCCTCGAGTGTTTCTCTTGTTTTTTTTGTTCTTCTTAAAGCCCTGTATTTTATTGCTGTAAATTAAATTAAAAGAGGCTGTTGAGCTCAGTTGCTGTCCATTGTTTTCTTTAGCTGGTGGGTTACTAAAATACGACTCCTCCTGCAGCCCCTGAATAAGATGTGCTGCCCGATGAACAGTAAATTATTGAACTGTAAAAATTATTGGTGATTACCCGTACATTTTACTGTATATTTATTACTAAAAATTACACTAATTTATTACTGTATTTACCTGTTTTTTTTTTTTTTTAAATGCCCGTGCATGAAGCTCAGTACAGTCCATACAGGGTAACGTTGGTATTTCAGTGTAAACTGTACAACAGTGGTGGGCAACTCCGGTCCTGGAGGGCCGTGGTCCAGCACGTTTTGGTGATTTCCCTGCTCAGAAACACCTGGTTCACCTCACCAGGTTTAGTGAACATGGTTGAGGAGAACTACCATCAAACTGTGCTGCACACCGACCCTCCAGGACCACAGTTGCCCTACTGTACAGTATGAATATGGGTTTACCTTTACATTTTCGTTAAGGGTACTGTATTAAACTGAGTTTAAAATGAAATGAAATTGTTTTGGGAGCATATTTGGGGGCATATTTAGGGTTTACACTATGAAAATAGACATTTTTAAGCATATTTTTACCACATCACAACAATGCGGTTTTTCACTGTGGGCCTGAAGGTAATAAAAATTGTAGGAAAAATGTAGCCCTTAGTCTCATTATTCGGGTATTGTGTTTAAGTCATAATATTCAATAACTCATATATTCAATATGAGTTATTCAGAATCTACGACAAAGCTGATATGCAAGCAACCTTATGAGTGAATGCACCCTTGTGCTTTAAATAAGAATTCCGACATTTTTTTCAAATGTTTACAAAATGCAATGTTTGAAATTTACACAAAACTTATCAACAGCAGTATGTACAAATCAATGGAATGGTTAACCCCTTAAAAGCTTAAGAGGTCCACCATTTTATATTTCTCACAATTCCACAACCAGTCCGTTGTGTTTTTTTTTTTTTTTAGGACGGCAGGCTTTTGATAAAAAGTCAATATGGCTGACTGGTGAGACAGCATGTGTGAGTAGAAGGAGTGTTGATATGTATCGTCTCTTCCGCCTACTCTCGCCTCTCTTCTGTTTCATCGGGTCAAGAATGGCAGAACCCAGGAGCATTTAGCAGACAGCGCTGTGCTATGATACCTAGCAGAGCTTGAAAAAACATGAGCAAGAAAGTTTCTTCCAGCTGTATTTACATTTCTGCTGCCCAATATTTATCTACTTGTGGCCTGTATACAAATTCATGCTACCATTCAGTTCAAGGACATAAATATACCAAGCCAATTGAAATAACAAATGTAATAGTATGCTATAAGTCACAAAGAAATTAGAGTGATCAGACTATTGTTTCTGTATGCTTTGCATCTTTAGTGTCATACAAAAAAGCAGCAAATGGAGCAAATGGCTAAAAAAAAAATCTGTGGTGTTCTCAGCTACATTAACTTTACATTAACAGATTTTCAGATCCACTTCTGCTCTAGCTGAGAAGATGCTTAGGCTGCAGAAATATGTTTACCTAAACCTTAAATCTAGCCATATGCTCCAACTAATTACTAACCCTCAGCCTGCTAATTTTACTCCTAAATCTTTACTCCTAAATCTCCCAAACCTAATTCTTGTCCTAGCCCTAGTCATAAACCTAAATGTAATTCGACCACTAAACATATTCCAAAACTCCAAAACTACACTAACATGATTAAGTCGATCTCACGCTATCCCTAAACATATTCCTAAAACCATAAATAATCCAAACTCTACACTTCCAAATCTAAACCTAATCTTGACTCCACTCTTAGGCCTGAGCCTAAACGTAATACTCATCCATACCCCAGCCTTAAACCTAGTAGCATCCATGAACTGGCCCATTGCAAAACCAACCTTAAAACATGTTGTCTATATGTCATTATAGCAAAACAGTAAATATGTGCATTTGAAGCCAACAGATTTAATTTTTATTTCTGCCTTTAGTCCGAGCATTTGAAATCCCACACAGTTTAAGCCACAACCATATAAACCCCTTAATGACCACTGTGGGCTTGTCATAATGTGACCATAGAAGCCATTTCATTATGCATTTAGGTTAACCCCAGCCCGGCCTCTTTATAGCATTTTTCACTCATCTCACTGCCATTCCACCTTCTGTGTACCATCCTCACCTAGACTGCTGCCTCTAGTGGCAGAAAGATGCCACATCACATCCTATCTGCAGAGAACACAAGAGAACATTCCAGAACACCTAATCTTGCATCTCCAAATGTAGCCAGATCGGAAGTAAATGTAGGTTATGCCTTCTCCTAGATTCTCTTCTGAACTACATACAGACTCACACACATGCATCATGAGATACACAGAACAGGCAGTATGTACAAGTACGTGACAAATACAACGTAAAAGCAATGATGAGTGAATGCACATTATGAGAGGTGTCATGAAAAAAAGCAATTACATATCATTCCAACAATCATGCATTTAATATTAAATCTACCTTATTGGGTTCTAACAGGACTGGCCTGAGATCACAAGCAAACACAGAAACATAAAAGAATCTAGCCCTGCATCAAAAAACTATGCACTTTTGAAACTGACATTTTAAACACTTCTAATGATGGATATTAAGACTTGGTTCAGGCATGCAAAGAAAACTTCAGTGAAATATGTATGGTTTTATTTTAGAAAACTGGTTTCAGCAGTGTAACACAGAGAATGTACTCCCTGGTTAAACAGCAGTCTTCAATAATGTTCATGTGAACACATTCAGCCTGAATGTACACATGCATGTTCATGTACACACATACACATCTGCAGTCTTGAAGTTCTTGTTCTATGACCAAGGCCTCAGAAAAAGATCTCTGGATACACATATAATTGATTTAATGATCAGATTTTAAAGCCAATAAGTAATTTAAATGTCAACAAATGGTATACTTCATCACAATTTAACTAGGATGGTAGCAGAGATGAGCAATATTCCAAAATCTGAAAGCAGTCCAACAGGGAAACTAGTCTGAATTGTCATACAAGGAAACTGAATCAGAAAGTCCAAGCAAAAGCGGATAAAGTCAAGTAAGGCTATCCAGCAAGGAATAAGGGCAAGACAAGAATCAGGGTCATGAGAATCAAAAACCAGGACATCAAACAGGAGACAAACAAGAACGCATGGTATGCAGGATAAATCACTGGCACTAATTTGTTAAGTTCCCAAGTAAACTCTGGGGGTATTTGCACAGGTGAATCAGAGTCATGAGGTTAGAATTCAGGTGAATCAGATGAAGTCCTCAAAGGTCTTTCTGGAAATGTGGACTGGATTTGTGTAATGGGGTTGGATTCTAGGAAGGATGAATTTCATTAAAACCAATGCCAGGAGAGGTGAATTACATTGATATAATTACAGCAGCACCTGTCAAGGGCTGTAATATATTAGGCAGAGGGTGAACAGTCAGTTACTGAATTGGCATATTAAGAAGCAGGAAAAAATGGGAAGGTGTAAAAATCTGCACAACTTTGACCAGAGCTAAATAGTAACAGCTAAATGACTAGGTGAAAAACAGCATGTTTTGTAGGCCGTTTCTGGTATGTCATGGTTAGTACCTACCAAAAGTGCTCCAAGGAAGGAAAACCAGTGACCTGGTGTCAGAGTCACTGGACCATCTGGTCCAGTCCAACAGAAGAGATACTGTACTACAGATTGTTGCATACTGGGCTGTATAATTGCACACCAATTAGCAAACAAGTCTTCTATAATAAAATAAGTATGCTTCACTGAGGTCTCAAACCCACATTATACATAATGCTGTAGTGGCTTTTTGATTAGGTTTCTTGGCATGGCTGAACTAAGCCTTAATATCTAACATTTAAAATGTTTTAGTGTCCACCACCAAAATCCCTTAAAATGGATATGTGATCTTCAGAGCAAGAGCATGGAGCAATGGGCAATGGAAAAAGATGGCCTGGTCGGGGAAGGAAGGCAGTGTGATGCTCTGGCAATGTTCTGCTGGGAAACCTTGGATCCTGGCATTCACGTAGATGTTACATAGATATGTACCACCTAAAGATTGTTGCAGACCAAGTACACCCCTTCATGGCAACAGTATGAAGTACAGAACAGTATGGAGGCAGCTGGTGGTCCAGTGTTGAGGGCATTCGCCCCACGATCAGGAAGTCGTGGGTTCAAATCGGCAGTACTCTTTTGAAGGTGTGCTGTGGTATCTGGCTTTATGTGAGGAATTTGTAGGTCAACAACTTGAACTCTTTGTTATGTTCCTCAAACCGTCCCTGAATAATTTCTGCAGTGTGGCAGAGCACGTTATGTATAATAACACAGTACACCTTCAAAAGGCTTGCAGAATCCATGCATCAAAGGGTCAAAGCTGTTTTTATTGTTATGGCTGATAGGTGTGTTTATAGTTGTTTTAAAACAACTTTGGTAGCCCTAGTCAGTTTATGTTTTGTTGATTGTGAAACTAAATATACATTCTCAACAGAGAACACACGTCTGCACAGTTTAACACAGCCATAATAATTATTTTAACCATGTGGCATGTGCCAAAAGTTATGGAACCCATTTTTCCCATTTCATTTTATTGGCTTTTCTTGCAATAAAGTAGTGTGGAACACTATGCATGGTTCGTTATCGTTCAGGCAAGTCCATTTTTATTGGTTGGTATTTTAAAAACGTTTTATTCCATTATTCTTCAAAATAATCATAAACTGCTTGACTACTTATATAATTGACAGTGCAGCCTTAATCTGTACATATATACAGTCAATACCAGCAAGTAATTAGATCAGCCACAAAACTTAATACTTGTTTTTTAGGTTCTGTACACAGCACACTGAATCTGAAATGAAATTTATTATCATGTATTTGGGGTGACCCTTATGTCTTGGAGCCCTTTCAATCTACAGCCCTCCCCATTTCAGGGGATGAAAATCGCTTCTTCACCAGGAAATGGCTTCCACTTGTTGATGTGTACATCGGTCAGGCAACATATTACCAAACACGACATTTTAATTTAGATTTCACCAATCTGACTAAAACAAAATGGGGTCACAGTGTATAAACAATGGCCACACTTTTGAATCACTCAATTCAGTCAATAGCACTGAATTATATTTGACATTCAGCACTTTTAGTGCAATATGAAATTTCAATAACAAAATGTACCAATTAAAAAAACAATAACAAAATGTACCAATGTCCAGCCACTTAGACTATGCTTTTCAAATATACCTCTTTAAAACAAAAAGAAACACCTGTACTGAAAGGAAAGGAATAACTCTTATAATTGTTTGAAATGTATATAGTCATTTTATATATAATTTATTTGAAGAGTACATAATCATATTGTTTTACAATATGTCCATACATAAACTGAACATTAAAACAGGTAGGCTGAAAATATATTCACATATTCTCATCAGTTTCCTTTGGCCTCTGCTGGACATGTCTGTCTACTCTGACAAATGCCACTTCAAAGCTAAGGAACCAAAATAATCCAGGCACTGTGAACATGGAGCCCATTTAATTTCATAACATAATCTGTACATACAAGTATACTTAATGTGACAAGAGACAACATAGACTCTATATGTGCTGATAAATGTTTAGAAATGTATCTTGCCAGCTACTCAGAAGCTTCACAAAAAGCTAATCCAGTAAAACCAGTAAAACAACCAGTGAAACCAGCTTTCAGTAATGTTCACAAAGACAAGTAGGCCTATAGTGTTAGCCTATAGACTTATACATCAAAGCATAAGCAGTTCTTGAATGCCTCAAGAATGAAAGGAATTGCCCAGGCCAATAAAGCATTTTAAAGCGGGAAATGGGTGCACATTTCTTTGAATACTTGAATACTAGCATTGGTTTGTGACACAAGACACATTACCTATCAAACATTTCATCATCAGTTTCCTTCCAGATCTGTGCTAGAAGCTACTGGCTAGCCAATGTTTTGTTGAGAATCACAGAGAAAATGAAAGCATGCAACTGTCAACAGTGTTCCCCTGTCTTAAATTCATGCTCAGTCCTCAAATGCATTCTTTTTTGGCAACTGTTGCAAGGTTATGTGAGATATACTAAGTTGGTAAAAATAAATGGCCTCCTCAACTTCACCACACTGCTCACGTCCCTTGGTCAACTTCCTGGCCTAACAAAAACCAAAGGCAGGATGGGGCAGCTTGAGCCTATCCCAGTGCTCACAGGGCAAAGTGCAGAGAATCAGCCTGGACTGATCACCATGGCAGGAATTTTTTGAACCTTTTTTAAATATTTGCAATCAGGAATACGTACCAGATGTGAAATTTAAGTAACCTTTATTTGTTGGCTTTCAATACTTACAAAAGGATCATTCACAATGTACTATTAGTGTGAAAATAACAATATCGAACATTCACCTTCACGCAGTTTTAATCTACTAATGGCTGCCATAGCTGATTTTGTCTTCAATGCTGGAAAATGAAAAAAAAAAATTATGAACTAGGCGTGCATTTCCAAACACACTAGATTAGCTATAGACACATAGTCCAGCCAAAAAACTCAGATTAATGTAGCTCTAAACAATGTTATAGTTACTCTTTCAGTTGAATGGGATTGTTTTACAATGATCTGTAAAGGTTGCCCACCCTTACTGCGAAACAACATAGTGACTGTTGCAGTTAAAATATTCCTCTTGCTCTCTCTTATGCCATGTGTATGCATGAGTATGACCATTGATTCCCATGGCACTGACATTCCCCTCCCACCCCACCCTCGTGGTTCTGACTGATCGTGTAGTTGAATGCAGGCACTGATAAATGCTAGCCTGTCAGATTTTGTGAGCTTTAAGGAACCAGAAGGGCCGTTGTAGGCCCGTCTTGATTTCTCATGTCACATGTAGCAGTGGGCTGCTACCGCCTGGCTCTTATTACACCCAAAACACATCAAACAGACTCTCTCTCTTTAAAAAAAAAAAAACTAATAAATAAATCAGAAAGCAGCAAATGCCTCAGTCTGCAAAGCAGCACAACAGTGCCGCATGGTAGACATGTCTGCAAAGCAATCCGTCTTTTTTTCTTGCAGCCATCAGTGTATGCAATGTGAACATGTGAGAGAATAATCCTAATGTACAGCAGCATGGTCAGGACTGCACAGAAGCAGCCCAAATAGCTAGTCTCTAGAGGATCATCCAAAGCAGCAACTGCACATACACCTCTTTCTAGCTCAGTCTTTATTAAAGACACTCCTTAAAGGGCATATACAAATACAGTACTGCTGTGTGCATTCAGCCTACAGAAATCATTGCTCATACGCATATAGAAAGAAGGTCCAGAAAGTCTGTCAGAAACAATAGAACCCACTGAACAGCAGCAGCTGAATACATAAAGTATGCAGAGCTGTAGTGAATAGGCTACATAAACCATACAGTGCCACACTGAATACACAAAGCATACACAACCATACTGAACACACAGACCATACAGAACCATACTGAACACACAGATCATACAGAACCATACTGAACACATAGACCATACAGAACCATACTGGACAAAAAGACCATACAGAACCATACTGAACACACAGACCATACAGAACCATACTGAACGCAGACCATATTGAACCATTCTGAACACACAGATCATATAGAACCATAGTGAAGACAGATCATACAGAACCATACTGAACACACAGATCATATAGAACCATACTGAACACAGACCATACAGAACCATGCTGAACAAACAGACTTTACAGAACCATTCTGAACATACAGACCATACAGAACCATTCTGAACACAGATCATACAGAACCATTCTGAATACACAGACTTTACAGAACCATTCTGAACATACAGATCATACAGAACCATTCTGAACACACAGACTTTACAGAACCATTCTGAACATACAGATCATACAGGACCATTCTGGACACAGATCATACAGAACCATTCTGAACACACAGATCATACAGAACCATACTGATCACAGATCATACAGAACCATAGTGAAGACAGATCATACAGAACCATACTGAACACAGATCATACAGAACCATACTGAACACAGATCATACAGAACCATACTGAACACAGATCATATAGAACCATACTGAACACACAGATCATACAGAGCCATACTGAACACAGATCATATAGAACCATACTGAACACACAGATCATACAGAACCATACTGAACACAGATCATATAGAACCATACTGAACACACAGATCATACAGAACCATACTGAACACAGATCATATAGAACCATACTGAACACACAGATCATACAGAGCCATAC
>JBBPCX010090291.1:0-25253 GCA_037974365.1 Hydrocynus forskahlii | reverse complement strand
TATATATATTGCGTGTGCCCATCAGGTTCCAGGTCCTGTGGGCCCTGACCTGACACACACTGCTTCATCTACATTTAAATCAATATGATTTCATTCTTACTATAATAAAAGAATGACATTAATTCCCCTGAAAATCCTCTTATCGGTGGCCGACTGAAATCTTTCTGTAACCTACAAAGCGGCTTCTAATCAGGATTTTCACAGAACATGCTGCTGGTGTGTGGAGGCTCCCCACTGCTTACCCGTGTATCACAGATGATCCATACACCTCGACAAAGAGCTAAAAAAGAGGGAGCGTAAAAGCTGTGAGTGGGATGTCCAGCGAGAAAGGGCTATAAAGGTGTAATCATGTCTGTTTACCCCTCTCAGAATACTCATATGGGAAGATATGATGATGCAGAGGAAAATGATGCCATGTACACTAGTATTCAAAAGTCTGGAATCAATTTACACATTTATATTTTTTGCTGTTTTATAGCCGCAACAATAGCCAATACAGTGTAAATAATAAACAAAACATCAAATTATTTGAAAATGTATTAAATAATAATGTATTAATAAGAGCCCCACCCAGGATGAGTCCCTGCCTAGCGCCCATTGACCCTGGGATAGGCTCTGGGTACCCACGACCCTAGTGTGGATTAAGCAGTTGCAGAAAATGAATGAGTGAGTGAGTATTTGTATGTTTTTATGTATTATTATTGTTATTACAGTTCAAGGTTCCTTTATTGTCATCAGCAACTGTTTACACATACATAGTGTGATGTTTCTCCATGGGCAACAGTGCGACATGAAGCAAAATTTAACATTCAACAAAGTTACGACAGAGACAGTACAATAAATAGACAATTCAACGGTGTCAATGTATAGTGTGAATGGGATGAAAACCTTCTACAATTACTAATATTACACCATAAGTATGGTACACAATAATAAACCAACTCTGTTTATCATTCTTTTCTGAACTGTGAAACTGAATACATTTGGCTTATTCTGTTTCACAGCTTCATATAAATGATGTGGAGTACTAACATCAGCTTTATATATTGCAAAGTGGTTGTAAAGTTTTGTCCCATAAAACAGACATTATCACAGGATATATAAACTTACCAGGGTGTTCTGAAGATGTGAGATCTCACCACAAGTGGGTTTGTGGATCGAAGAGGAGCAAATTGCTGTTTGGAACGAGATCTGCTCGCCGCTAGACATTCCACTCTGGATTGATTCGGGTTGGCATTCTGCAAAGCTCATCATTAGTTATCTGAAAAAATCCCAGGGGAGCACTAATCACTTTCCATTAACACAATTCCTCAGCAGAGAGCGCGAGAGAGGGGTGGAGAGACAGAGAGGGAGAGATGAGGGAGAGGGGAGTGAGAGAGCACGATAAAGAGGTTCAGAGAGAGAATGTCATAAACCTATCACGGAACCCCAGGGCCCAGTAATCCCAGTGCTGTGACTAATCTGGCGGATTACGGCCTGATCGTAAACAGCTGCCTGCCGCAGAGAGGTCTAGTCTAACCAATCACATCACAGGGGGCACGTTGTCTTCTCCAAGCCACATCAGATTCATTTCCTCTTGGGGTGCAGCCCGTGACATTTCATGGGTGGCAGGAACCTCTGATAAATAGGACAGAATGTATTACTCTTAAATCCCTCTTTCTGAGGAAATTCCTTCCTAACACTGAAAATAAAATATGTTTTCCCCTTTAACCTGCAGGCTCATTACCTACCTGTTCCTTGTGGTTCAGTTACTAATCCATAGAAGCCCTCAGTTATTACCGCTATTTTTCCTGTAATATTTAAATAAATGTAATTGCCCAATTACATAACTATTTACATACTTAAGCAGTTGGATTTTAATTCTGACTGACAGGTTTGAGTCTTTTTTGTTTCAGTGTAAAGGATCAAAACAAGCCAGAACATACAATAATAGATATTTGTTGGCAGTTTCACTCTTTTTCTTGTTTCAAGTGAGCTCCTTACTTTCTCTGCTCCTTGTCCTCAACCAGGGTCACGGGGGGATGCTGAGCTGTATCTTAGTCACACTCACACTCACACACACACTCACACACACACACTCACACTCACACTTAGGGGCACTTTAGCATCTCCAGTCCACCTGACATGCATGTCTTTGGACTGTGGAAGTAAAACTGGAGCTCACGGCGGAAACCCAGACAGACAGCATGTTCACTCCACACAGAGGGGACCCTCGGCCAGGCCAGCCGGGCGTGTTGAGCCCAGGACCTTCTTGCTGTGAGGCACAAGCGCTACCCATTGCACCCTGTGCTGCCCCAAGGGGGCATATAAAATTGCAACAAATTACATGTTAGTGCTGATGTGACTTCTATGGATTAACTCCTTAAATGATTAACTCCTTATTATTCAGCCCTTAATCCATTCATGTCCTACCATGACATGCAATTTAGTAAAGAGAAATACCTTGGAATTCTTCTAATTGGTCTCTAGTAACTGAATGTTATGTACCTTCGATGAACATAAATGGGCCCATTTATATTTATATTTTACAACATGTGCCCTGACCCACAGAACACACACCCAGCACACAATGTTGATTCTGAACACTGCAGTGTTTACACTTAGGTCGTCTGTACGTTTGTGTGAGTCATTTTGTATGTTTCCAGGACAAACATGTCCTATGCAGGAAAACCCTAAGGCTGACCTACAGGACCTTTCTACATACAGGTGCCTACATACAGTATTTGGGACGTGCAGAGGTGGGCAGAATAGTCTGAGGCCATTCTTAGGTGAATCAGGCAGAAGTAGAAAAAGCTATGCTAAAAAACAGGGCTCTTTAAAGTGTGGCCCGCGAGGAGGTTTGATCTGGCCGTCCCAGAAACCCCTTAACCAATGAGAAAATAAATGCATTTCTATAACTTGTTAAATTCTATTTTTCCTTTTTGATTGTATTCATAAAGTATTCCACTTAAAATGTAGTGCAATGGTATTAAACCCTTTTAAAAACTTTGTTGACAGCGGCTGAATTCTCAATTTGTTTTCTTACATTTTTTTTTCCATCAGTTTTCAGTTGATGATTTTATGCTTAAACTTCATCAATCCACATGCAACTCATGTGCTCACAGCCTAACACAACTGATATAAACTTTGTGTCCTTGGGTGAGTGTGTCCCTTCATGCTAGCGCCCCATAAAGTGGGGCAGGCACAAAGCACTTTTCGGGTAATAGCTCAACAATCATTTAGCCAAAAATTACAAAAGCTTGTTTGCGGAGTAGCACCACCTAGTGAATGATATCAGTGCAAAAAAATTGATTAAAAAAAAAAAATCAGTAGTTAATAGTTTTGGTTCAAACTTCATAAAATGTAACACACACTGCATCAGCACCAAATTCTTTGGAAGCACATTGCAAATTTCCCACTTGTGGGACTAATAAAGGTATCTTAACTTATCTTAAACTTCCAATCTCCTTGTACCTTGCTGGATTATGTAAATTTCTTCTGCAGTTACAGTATGTATCACAACGCAGAATACGTATCTAGTTTCCATACTGTTGCCATTGGCTAAAATGTTGCACTTTGTCCCCCCAAGATGTTTAGGCATAAAACATCTGGTGCCTGGGGGCCTAGTGGTTAGGCCCTGCGATCAGAAGGTTATGAGCTCAAATCCCAGGACTGCTAATAGCACCCCTGAGGTACCCTTGAATAAGGAAACATCCCCACACACTGCTCCCCGGGCTGTCCCTTGCTTCACTTGGTGAATGGGAAAAATACAGAGAAGAATGTTGCGCTGTTCACACTGTGTACTGTAATGTGTTCACGTATGACAAATAGTTCCCTACATAACTACAATGCATTCATTTTCTATCAGCAAGGAACTGAAGCTTGTTAGACTTTATTCTTCTCTTTTTAGGATTCTTAAGTTCTAAAATAAAACACTAAAGTTAAGTAGGAGCTGAACAGCACCCCCAATAAAAAATGTGTTGAACCAACAGAACAGAATGAAACTAATTTTGCAATTAAAAACATTCAGAAAAGAACAGATACATCACCACCTCTGGACATGAGCCATGTGTGTGTGTGTGCTTTTCTTTCTTGACTTTGTCCATTCGAGGGAAAGTAACTAAACTCCACCCATCTGAAGTAAAAGAGGCTTGTAATGTGAATAACTAGCTTCTATGAGTCGTTGATGCCTAAGGGGTGTGTTTAAAGAAAAACCTGTCCATCTCGTCCCAGTGTCTGTCCACGTTCCACTCAGAGACGAGGAGTTGAACGCTCCAACCACAGGTGAGTCAGCTTTCCTTAGCAAATCTACTATTATAGAATACAAACCACAACCACATATAGAAATGCTGAGTAGCGTCCCAGACAAGTGTCTTAGAATGTACAACCTCACTGGGACTGTGGTCTTGTGGCTTGTCTCCTTCACGCAGTGCAAACTCAGTGGGATCAGATCTGACAAGGAATCTAATACAAATAATCTAATCTGATACAAATAGTGTTGTTGAACCGTGACCATGGCCTGATTGCTTGTTGTCGTAATAAAATAGGGCCTCATCTGATAAGGGAGTTAAGGGGCTGCGTAATCGAGTGTTTGAAGGGGATGTGTTTATTTTGACTGAAGGATCTGATCTGATAAGTTCTTTAACTTCTGATGGCCCTGTGTGATGGCTATCAACAATTTAAAGAGTAGAGGGGATTAAAGTCATGCAGTAGCTTGAACGCACTCCAGTCAAATGGTGTATTTTGTTGATTTTTGAAAAAAAAAAAAGGTATGCATCATCTACATGGAACAATCTATCAATTAATTCATTGGATATACAATATTGGAAACAAAATGTATTTGTCAGTTATTTGGCACAGGCCACATTTTATGCCTCCTCCCAATTTGTTAAGTTCATCAAATACACCGCACTGAGTAGCAGAAGTGTGTTTTCTGTAGAGGTTAAAAAATCAACAAAATACATATTTTGTCCAGGGGTGCTCTAACTTTTGCATATGACGGAATATGAGGAAATGGATGGTTGAAAGCTTGAAACCTTGGGTCTAACTTGTACTTACTGGTACATCTACCTTTTGTCTACACCCCTTGGTCATTTCACTGGAAACACGTCGTATTTATCAAATAGGTGCACTTTGTAAGTATATAATTACTGAATGTGGCCCATCCACTGTTCTGCACAGTTTATCGCTCTTCTCCACCGTCAATGGACAAAGACCACAGCAGGACCACTAGAGAGCAGACAGTGGGGCTGGTTGTCACAGTCATTATACTGCAAATGGGTTACTGTGAAGTTTATTTTGAATAAACTTTGAAATAACATTTCATAGGAGCAGAAAGTTATATTTACTTTATCAGTTAATTATGTTTCTTCAAACTAAATTGGACAAATTCATATTTTATTCCAAAATTAGAGGCAAAACACAAGAAATTCCAGACATTTATACTGATCACAGTATCCTCCTAAAATACCAAAACTGAGTCCAGAGAGCCAACACCATCATTTGTGTGACAGGGAACCCAACAAAGGCTACAGAGCAAGTCCTTGTTCATGTATTTTACATTACATTCATTACATCCCTCCTGTTAATAACAAAGTTTCATTTAAGATGAAACTTACCTGAGATTAACTCTCTTTCAGTTAGGGAGAATAAAAGGTACCACATTAGTTCTGTCCTCAAACATTTCCATATGTACACACCTTCTGAACCACAAAATAACAATATGACAACCAGCCCTATGTGCCTCTGGCAGGTGCACTATAAAGCAGGTAATTAGGTGTAATTTATAAATTGGTCATTCAGAGTACAACTCTTCTGTGCAACCATTGAAAACCATGAGAAAGCATCCACTCACCCACAGCTTAAAAAGAGTCAAGCACATCTAAGACTATTTGTCTCAAATTTCTTACAGCAACAGCTATAATCAGCTTTCTCCTTTCATATCCCACTGAATACAACAAAAGCAGCTGATCCTAGATCAGCATTCTTCCTCTCACATACTTCAGATTTAGGAGCATCAACATTAAAGGGTACATTCTGGGACATGAGGAAAAACCCCACTACTTACGTATCTGGCTAGGAAGATGAAAGAAAGGATTGAAGTACATGATAAGTACAGTCAACCTGAAGGAACATGTTCAGATATTCAAAGAGATTCACTTTTACAATGGAAAATAGAACAATGGCTGTTAAGGTGTTTGAAGGCAGGCCTTGTTGTATGTTCTCACCCGATATAGTTCCTGTAAAGAAATCCATTCTGAAATGTCCTAAAAATCTTAACAATTCTTCTTTTCTCAGTGATGGCACTATCAGCACGAGTCTGCACATGCTTTTTCCTGTGGTGGCTCATTACTAAGACAAGAGCAAAAACTCCAGGTGAGATCAGACGTGCACTGAAAGCTGAATGGCCCAAGAAAGCAGTTAATGAAGTGAAAGGTTTTAAAATGGAATCTGGCATATTATTTGTTCCTAGATGAGAAACCTGAAGTGATAAGATCAGGTATGTTTAGTCTGGAGCAATTTACCAAGCATTCAAATTCACTGAGGTGTTTTTCATGAACTGACAGTTGGGGGAATTACATAGTGCGATTCCTGTTATCCTCTGAATTCTTGCGAAAATGACAAAACACTATTTGGCATGAGCCTGGAGAAGAGTGAGACTTGAGCTGGAACAGAGTTAAGGAAATCTTCACTCTTAGAAATACTGGAATATGTTTTGACAGTGGTTCATGTCTTGGTGACATTTTCTTAATACATAATGATGTATTTTAAATCATTTTAAAAGCGATTTCTGAATGATTACAGAGTAGACATGGGTGATCTCATGTGGCTAAATTGGAGGACCTGGCCTCAGACTCTATATCTTCAACATAAAATAGAACATCTCTAATCTGACATGCCAGAGAGAGTCAGCTGCTCTGGCTCAAGCTTGAATCCACATCAGTGGATCTCATGACAGCATCATCCATCTTCATGATATGAGCAGACGACCAATCAGGCCATGACAGATAGTGCTGACTGATAGTCTGTTCACAGTACACTGGTGCAGAGAAATGCAGAGAAATGCAAATCAGACCCCTGTATAAAGACTGGCTGGCTTCAGAACAGAAAAGTTCAAAACATAATTTCTTCTTTTTCTTCTAGAGCTGGGCAATATGAGTATTTTATCATTATCGTGAATATAACATTATATCTAGTAGGTCATCAGTGGACAGTTCCTGGCTATAGGATACTGCTGGTTGGATATTTTTGGTTGGTAAGAGGTCTTGCCCAGGACCCCAGTGGTGGTTTTGCTGAAGGTAGAACCCATGACCTTTTGGTTCAGAAGCAAGTATCCTACCGACGAGGCCACCAACACCCTTAATCCTAAATTGCTCCAGGGAGACTGCCCCCTGTAGTTAGGAAATGGAAGTCACTTTGGATAAAAGCGTCTGCTAAATGCTGTAATTGTAAATGTAAGACTATGGGGTGCCGTTTGTAAAAACAGCTTCATAATATGCCCCCTGCGATCGGGAGATATTACACAAAAAAAGTTCACCTTGGACAAAAGTGTAGAGACACCCGGCGATTTTCAGATAGTAACTCCTGATCGCCGGGGCTATTAGGTTAAACGAGTGGTCGTTGGAAAGGTCTCACTGAGCCCTATCTAAGTGTGAAGTGTCACCGAGATTGGTGGTTGCCCCGCCTAGAAAAGCCGCGAGCATGTTCCATGGGGGACTAATGTACACCTGGGCGAGGTGAAGGGCAAATCCTCCATGTTGGTGAGGGGAAATCACAGCACGCAGTCCCGCCCTCTGCTAAGTAACAGCCAATTGTAATCAAGGGGCGTGGCCAATTAGCATATCTTCTAAACATTTAGAGCTCAACATTTAGATTTAGATTCATCATTTAGATTTAGATTTAACATTTAGATTTAACATTTAGATTTAGATTTAACATTTAAATTTAACAGTCAACATTTAGATTTAACGTAACACTGTTTTTTTAACACATTTAGCTCTAAATGTGTGAAAATTGTGTGAACATTGCGTTAAATTATGAAAAAATGATACCTCTAAATTTGTGAAGCTGTTTTTACAAACGACACCCCATATAAGACTGTTCTCAACACAGCAGTGATACTGGGCTGTTTAAAAAACAGTGGTACTGGAGTGTGAGTTTGCGAAAGATAGAAAGAGAATGTACATTTACAATCATACTCCTATTTACACTGATCAATGTAACATTAAAACCACTTGCCTGATATTGAGTAGCCCCCCCCCCTTGAGCTGCTGAAATAGCTCTGTTCTGTTGTGTACTTTTTGCATTTATTTTCTTAAAGAATCCAGATAAACAGATGAAACAGTTGCTTTGCAAGTAACAGCTAATTACTGCACTCTTAAATGTATTTAATAGTATTTTTTTAATAGTTAAGGGGCCTTTAAGAGCATATTTTGCCTTTGGGCATGCATTTACATTGTACATTGATGGACTCAAATGTACCTGAATGGTTTAAATATTTAACTTAATCGACAAGAGGCTTGAAATGCGTCTCTCAGAATCCTTTCGTACATCAGCCTGCTGTACGTAAGGAATACAGTAAACATTTACTTTTTTTTTGCAGTGTGGCTCTTAGGTACACACAGAGGACAAATCCATGGAACAAGCCAGCAGTAAATTGTCTGCGGGACTTTTGATTATGATTGCATGTTTTATGATAACAGTTAATTGTAATTCTTAAATTTCCTTTCTTCCCATCAGATGTTCATGTAACCTGTATGTTCTCTGAGGCCTGTGTCCTGCCCTGCAACTTCAAACCAACTGGTGGTGAGGAGGTCCAGTGGTTCAGGCAGGACGTTCTGGTCTTCAGCCATCCACAGAGCAGTAACCAGCCCGGTGAGCGGTTTGTGGGCAGGACATCAGTGTCCGCCCAGCAGCTCGCCCTTGGCAATGCCTCTCTGCTCCTGCAGCATTCCGGCCCGCAGGACAGGGGGCGCTACAGGTGCCGTGTTGTCAAGGGCAAAGAGGAGAATGAGTCATTTGTCATAGTGAAAATGGAAGGTGGGTTATCACCTACGCCTCCCAGTGCTTAATGCTCTGGAACTAAATGTAAACGCATTTATCTTTCAAAGCCTTTACATATAACCCAGCAGGTTAACCCTGCATGAGTAACATTGGCTGATAATGTGCAATATGTGCTGCCATTCAAAGGTTTGGACTCACTTGTCATAAAAGTAGTAGTTGTAAACTATATAATGCAGTAGAAGGTGTCGGCAGATGTTCAATAAAAAAGTTACTGAATGACAAATAATGCACCACAACCTTAAATGTTCGATCTTAACCAAAATCATAATCTGGTTAACAGTTTACAGTTTTGTCTCTCTAAGAGAACACATTTGTTGTTGGTCAGTGACAGGGCAAGCAGACTACAGAGTTACATAGTACCTATTTCACACTGTAGGTATTTAAAGTACCTATTTCACACTGTAGGTATTTAAAGTACCTATTTCACACTGTAGATATTTAAAGTACCTATTTCACACTGTAGATATATAAAGTACCTATTTCACACTGTAGATATTTAAAGTACCTATTTCACACTGTAGATATTTAAAGTACCTATTTCACACTGTAGATATATATAGTACCTATTTCACACTGTAGATATTTAAAGTACCTATTTCACACTGTAGATATATAAAGTACCTATTTCACACTGTAGATATTTAAAGTACCTATTTCACAAGGTAGATATATATAGTACCTATTTCACATTATAGATGAATATAGTACCTATTTCACATTGTATATATATAGTACCTATTTCACAATATAGATGTATATAGTACCTATTTCACATTAGATGTATATAGTACCTATTTCACATTGTAGATGTATATAGTACCTATTTCACATTGTAGATGTATATAGTACCTATTTCACATTGTAGATTGTATATATTATCGTAGATGTTCACTGTTCACCAGTTTACTGCTAAATTTGCTCGAACCATGTGACTCAAATCAGATTCTGTGATCCCAGTTGGGTTTTGATCACTATTAAATGCGCTTAATGCAGAGGATTCACACTGAGTAAGGTCAAATGTGCTTAAATAACAGGGTTCTGTTAAACGGTCTAAAACCTGGTCAGAAATTCCCACAGAAACGTCCCACAGACCACATTTCACACATTGTGTAAAAGATAAATGAAGGAACCAAACCAAACACTTGGACCAGACAGTTGGATCTTTAGAGCATCTACAAACTTTGTTACAATTACAGCACACTGACTGATACACTGGAAACTCCAGAGAAGAGCAATTAGGAAGCCCACATGCATGATGTAAACGTTCTCTTGTAATCTATTTAGAGTAATTTAGTAAGGAAAAGTTACTCAGCTTTAGATTTGATTTTCACTTTTTAAACACTGGGCAGTCACAGAGCATCAGCATCATTTTAGAATAACTCTTTATGTGTTCCTGCGACAAAACCGGCTTTATATTACTAAAGAAAAGTGATTCCAAACATTTGAACACTGGAGAATCATAATCTGGAATCTGTTTAAGTATTAAAGAAATGCAAAGAATGAAAAAGAATGCTTTAAAGATATTTTGTCTCAATCTCAATTCAGCCCCAATCCACTCAGTGAACCTGGAGATCACTCGTCTAAGTGGCTTTGAGGAGGTCAAGTGCTCCACTCAGGACGTCTACCCTGCACCTCATGTGTCTTGGTCCACTGAACCAGCCACACCGTCAGACAAGCTGAAACCCGTCACCCGCAAAATGGCCAACAAGCAGGGGCTCTACCAGGTGGAGAGTAAACTGAAGAGACAGAAAGATCACTCCACCTTCACCTACATCTGTACCATCAACTCCACCTACTCCTCCCAGACCTGGAGAACATCACTCGCAGAGACAGGTCTGATCATCCCAAAGAGGTTCTCATGCAAGCTCACGTACTGCACACACTGCCTGTTGAATGTTTGAGGATTTCTGGCTTTAGAATGTTTGGATACAAACATATTTCTATTTATTATCTAACACAATTTAACATATTAGGCCTTGTCCAGTGGTGGTCATTTCCAAACCAGGAATACATAGAAAAGTGGATGAATTAAAACAAAAGTGAAGGTCATCCAGAAGGAATGACTCTTAGCTCTTCGCATAAGATAAGATAAGATAAAATAAACCTTTATTAGTCCCAGAAGTAGGAAATTTGCTTAGTAATGGCAGAAAGTGGACAGTACAAAGTTAAGAGCAGCAAAATTAAGAAAAACAATAGAACAGAATAAAATAAAAATAGAATAAAGTACTATGTCACAATATACTATCAAATAAAAATTCTCTAAATTCTCTAAAGATGTACAGTATAAAATCTAGGAATACAGTGTGTATAGCTGTATTGTACAAAATATACATATATGTATGTATATTGTACATTTTATTATAAAATACACAGTATAGTATCACAGTATAGTATAAAATAAATGTTCAGATGTACAATCTAAAAATGTACAGTATATAATCCAGGAATATAAGTATGCACGACTATATTGTAAAAATATACATACATGTATGTAAACTGTAAGTAAAACTATATTGCTCATTTAGAAGAAAAACTAGATGTAGGCTTGGGCAAGTTGTGTGCATGCACACAGTGAGTATATGTGAATAAGTGTGCACAGAGTGGATGTATAAGTATAAGTGAAAAAGAAAACACCGTAAATACATAGACAGGTACACAGTGGAGTGACAGGAATGGCTTGGACTGGCTTGACTTTTGCCTCAAATTATCCATCAAACTCAGAAATAATTCCTTCGTAAAAGACCCTCCTGGTTTATTTAAGGGTAAAACTGTATGCCACATGTAAATATTCATGACAGTCCTACTGGAGGCAATAACGCACATTTTCCATCCATTCTGCAAAGTCAGCACTCAAACCTTACAAGAGCAGTCTGGGAAATAAAATTCTCAGCTCATTACTGAGGGGTATTGTATTGGAAGATTGCGGTTTTATTTCAAGAAAACATTTGAGCTCATTCCTTCATTTTTTTTTTTTTTTATTTTTGTATCTACTTACAAATGCCAGACCTAATGCAACAAAATCAGTTTTTTATGACCACTTCCAGCCTCTCCATATCTCACCAAGCATGAGTGGTGAACTGCTGGAGTTCAGCACACTTGGGTGATTTTCAGCTACACCTGGATATTAACTGCAGAGTTAATTGCACTGGACTAAAGCCCTCTTGGATTGGAGTTGCCCACCACCGTCTCAACGGCTGTTTTTGTTGAAATAAGAAACATTATCTGCATTACTTATTGAAATAAGCAACATTCTTTGTCAATGAAATAATCCACTGATTTCAGTTACTACAGGTGGCTACTACAGGGGGGGAGGGGCTTCCGGGTTATGGAAGCGACAAGACTTGTGTGAATGTAGCTCCGCGGACATGTGGACTGTTATTTCTGGTGATGAATCTTAGTATATATGCACTTTGCGGCAGAAAACTTTTTGTAGTGCAGAAATTGTGATATTTCGCTGCAGGGGGATCTTTTTTTTCACGTTTCACCGCGAGAGCAACTTTGCCAAACACTCGACAAGCAAAAGGTGGCCATGATGGCGGACGTGATTCTCCTTGTGGCCTTGATCAGTGTACCAACACGACTGGAGACCAGCTAAGCCTCACAACTTTCACCGACCAACTAAAACTACTCAAGTCGGACATTTCTGAAAAAATAGATTAAATGGCGGGGTCACTTCGGAGTGAGATATCGTCGGTTCGTTAGCTCCTTTCGGGCGACATCCGAGTCTCATGCGGACCGGCTCGGTGAACTGGAAAAGGCCGCCGCTTTTTGCGACAGCTCGGTTAAAGACCTGCAAACTACCGTCACCACTCTTACCAAAGAGGTTTCGTATCTGAATGCAAAATGTGATGATCTTGAGAGCAGATCCAGGGGTAACAATATTAGAGTGGTGGGTATTTTGGAAGGTGCGGAAGGTTCTCAGCCTGCTCAGTTTATCGGCCGCACGCTTCCTGATGTTCTCCGTCTCGACGTGGATCCGGTAATTGACCGAGCACATCGGACACTACGCCCGAAACCGAAAGGTGTTTGATGGAATCATCATCTTGTGCCCCTGCTTCACTCTCTGCCTTAATTGCTTGCCCTCCGGACTTTAACGTATCCCGGTTCTGTAAAAATGTTGTAGTAAAGAACATATTACGGGTTCGGACTCAATTTCGTAAGCATCTCGGAATCCAAACTACCACTTTACTCCCTCTCTCGTTGAATGATGGCGCATTGGTATTTGTCACAAAGAGGTATTATCACTATTATAGATTTATTTGTTGAGGGTGTTTTTGCATCTTTTCAACACTTAGCTGATGGGTTTGGTCTTCCAACCTCTCATTTATTACTTTTACAGGAAAGTATTTAATAGTTTTCCAAATATCCCAGGAGACACGCCTATTGACAACATCCTTAAGATACCCCTTATCCTAAAGGGCACTATCTCCACAATCTACAGTTTAATATCTTCTCTTTGTTCTACCTCAACCCAGACATTAGTGGCATTTTGGGCTCAGGATTTAGGTGAGGATCTCACTGACCTGTGGGATTCTATTCTTGAACGTGTGCTTTCCTCCTCTCTATGTGCTAGGCACAGTGTAAACTTTTAAACAGAGTCTACTGGACTAAGTCTAGATTAGCCCGTGTTTATCCAAATATTGAACCTGTGTGTGATAGATGTCGAAAAAAAACATGGCACACTGATTCATATGTTTTGGTCATGTCCATCTCTGCACACATATTGGACCTCTGTATTCGCTATGCTCTCGGAGGTTTTGCAAATACCCCTCGAGCCGTGTTCTCTTACAGCTGTATTTGGAGTTCTACCAGAGTGTATTCAAATGTCCGAATTCAAATCAGATTTTGTAGCCTTTCTTTGTTTAGTTGTTCGGCGTTTTATTCTGATTCATTGGAAGAAATCACACCGACCTTCTCATACACAGTGGAAAGCGAATGTGTTGATGTTTTGTAAGCTGGAAAAGATACATTACTCTGTCAAAGGGTGTTTAGATTATGGCAGCCCTTTTTGTCATATTGAGTCCCTCACTTTAGAACCCCCAGAGTCTCCCTTGTAAGCAGAATACTTGGGTCTTGTAGAGTTATACTACTATGTTTAACCTGTAAAGGAGGAACAATGTCCTGTTCATTAATGCCTATGTTCTACATACTTGAGACCCATTTTTTTGTAAACTTATGTATTTATTTATTTATTTGTTGGTTTTGTTTTCTTTTCAAACAGTTTGTTAAATATGTAAGAAAAATCCTTAAATAAACCGTGGGGAAAAAAAATGTGGCGAAATACAGAACTGTGCAAAAGTCTGAGAAAAATGATACTTAAAAGCTTTTTACTACTGTGTAGTAGTGTTAAGTTATAATATAACAACAAATACAAATAACATTAATTCAGTAAACAGTGGTTTTATGCAAGGCAAAGTGTTCGCTTAACCAATTTCAGACCTCTTTCCTCAAGGAGGCCCAGTAATACCTGTAGCTCCATCAAATACCTGGGTTAGCTCAATTAGGCGTGTTGCTAATGGAATTTTATAAATACAAGCAATGACTGGAGGCATCAAGCAGAAAGCTGGAACCAAACCTGTGTTCTTTAAACTAGCTTAGAAGACTTACTTTTTAGAATAAAAAATATCTTGATACTTTTTATTACTTCCCTGTTCACTTTTTGCATAGGCGCTAGTAGATTTTTACACTGCAAGTATTCATATAATACTCTTACGACAATCTCAGTATGTGCAGTGGTAGAGTTTTAGACTAGATTTAAGATGACTTAATTTGGCAGGGCATACCATCGTTTTTTCAAGTGCATAATATCAGCATAATTATATATGGACCACATGGACTGTGGAGGGAATTGTGCATTTTGAAGCTTTATCAGTGTTAAAATACTATTCTCAACATAGCAAGAAGAACTCAGTTGATTTTCTTGCCATGGACCTTTAACTGAAAGGTAACAGCAGAAATATCTTAATTAAAATCGGACCTAAGGTGTCTCCCAACATTTGACGGGCAGTATATACAAAAAAAGCTTTGCAAAGATACAGTTATCACTCTTTTCACACACACATTGGTATTTCTTGCAGTCGTCAACAACGTTACCCTCACATCGAAATCATACTCATCTCTTGCCTGGACAGAAATAAGCTCAGCTGAGGGGAAGGACCTCACCATCCCATGCAAGGCGCCGTGGGTCATGCAGAACTTCACACTGACCTGGACCTTCACACTGATCAGAACCAACAAGCCCGCGGTCGTTTGCACTTACGACAGCAAGACGCAGCTGCTGTCCAACCAATGGAAGGGCAGGGTCTTGGTGGATGCTCAGGCGCTCCAGGCAGGGGACGGATCACTGCGCCTCCTCAGCCCTCAGAGCAAGGAACACATGGGCACCTACACCTGCATCTTCTCAGGCCTGCAGAGGAGATACGAGAGTCGGGTAGCCATCAACATGACTTCACCAGATCATGAAAGTACAGTACAACTATTTTTACACAAAAGTATTTCCCCTTTTGCAAGATTTATGATAAATTAACTGTCATCTAAGCAGTGTTGTGCCAGTTCACACTGAAAAAGAACTAGTTCAAAGTTTAGTTCATTCAAATAAAAATGAACTAGTTCACGTTCACAGTTATTTTTTTTTAAATTTTGAACCAAGTTCACAGCTCAAAAAATGAACTAGTTCACGTTCGTTCATTAGGTTTTTGGGGTTTTTTTATATCACTTTCGTTTGTTCGTTTTTTGGGTTTTTTTCAATTCAGTGTCCTTCTATCTGAACCTCATTCAATCTTCTCCTTCTATCTGCCATACCACTGAACAATCACAGACATAAGTTACATTAAAAACCAATTTTGAGGTTGAGAGTAGATCTTACCACTTAAGCAACGCATCATGTTATGCTGAAAGTGAAAAAAACGAGGCGCAGGTACACCGTATATGGAAATTTTATTCAGACAATATTAACACAAAACGTAAACAAACCGTGTCTGCCTAAAATACAACATTCAGACAATAACTTTTAAAGTGCCCAGAAAAGAACAAAGCTAAAAGTAAACAAAACGTGTGGTTTTCCCCATCTAAATCTACACCGATTTCTTCAAAATGTTTAAACAAACTGCCTTCTGCAGAAGCGACAGAACTCGAAGCGCTAACCATGCTAGCCTGTAATCAGCAAACGTAAAACGTCATGCAAGAGTGAACGTCACTCACGTTCACGTTCATTATTTGTGAACTGATTCGTTCAGTTCAGCGTTCATGAAAAATGGGAACACGTTCAATGAACGCTGTTGATTGAACGCATTTGTGCACAACACTGTAAGTATGAATAACTTATACTCTTTGACGAGAATACATACTTTATTGGAAACTAGGGCTAAGAAATTCAATTTGATTGTGATTTTTAAGCAAATGTTCAGGAGTGTTGATCTTTGGGATAAGAATGTGTAAATATATTGACAAGTCAAAACATTATGGCTACTCAGATGAAGCAAGTATTGCATTCCATTACATTCATTTGGTAGAAGCTTTTATCCACAGTGGCTTACACTGATTATCTTGTTATGTGTATGTCATCAGTAGGTGATTAGTCATTTGGGAACAAGGGGAATGCCCCAGTGGGAGTATTGCACTGCTCCCAAACCACCAACCAACACAATGTCATGGCAGGTTAACAAGAGGGAGGCATGTCATGGTCTGGGATATATTAGACAGGTTCTTGTAGTTGACAAGGGAGAAACAGGCAGACCTCAGTGACAAGAACCAAATCATTATGACCAGAGCACCTTAGAAACAATATGGCTTGTGGGGGGTCAGCAGTGGTGAGTGTCTAGCAGCTGTGGTCCAAGGAGGAACAAACCACAAACCAGCAACAGGATGCACCCGCTACACTGCATACACTGAGAATGGTTTGAAGAGCCTGATGAAGAGTTCAAAGTGAATCCCTGGCCTCCAAATTTCCCAGATTTCATCTGTTGGATGTAGGACTTGGATCTGCTGCTCACAGCTGCTCAGAGCTCCTGTAGAATCCATGCCTAGGCAGGCTCCGTGCTCTGGCTTATGCAGAAGACTAACAGAAAATTAGGCATAATGTTTTGGCTCTTCGGTGTAAGTTACAGTCACATCCAAGAGTCTGAATAGCTCTGGTCAAGGTCGTGTTTTGTTGGTTTTCTAAGTGAAAATGAATACACATACTCTATGGGAATATATAGTATAAATATACAGTACAAGTAAAGAATATAGAATACCTAGAATGTAGAATATATAGCATACATTTTGGTCAAAAAAATATAATGTATAATGTTAGGCCACATCATTTTTTATACGTTTACTACAATATAATACAGCAGAGGTCCCCTTGGATGGATATGTTTGGGTGGTGGACGACTCTCAACTTATAAGTGACAGCCCGCCGTGATCAGAAACTGACCAATGATTAATGAGATATGATTAAGAGAGCTTAGTCACAGATATAAAGTAGTTGGAAGTCATAAAATGGTCAGTGAGTAAACGTACGAGACGGGTGTTTTCAGTAAAGTATACAGTGAGCATGCATAATGCGCCACCTATTGCTGTGATTTCATGTGTGAGTCATTAAATAATAATGTTATGTCTCCTGGTTTCACTTCTATTTCTTTATAATGCTGTTTCCTTGTTGGCACGAAGAAACTATCCTATTTCAACCCCATTCCCCTGCAGGTGAGAGAATGGAGATAAGAAGTGGGAGCTCTACACCGTGGTGGGTCCCTGCTGTTGTAATTGCCCTGCTTGCTTTGATTGCAGCATTTATAGTAGGAGTCCTGAAACTAAAAGGTGAGGATGAGTTCAGATAATGTGTCTCTACATGTTTGCCATATTCAGTCTAACCACTTCAAAATGATTCATCAATACCTCTCCTTTCTTCTAAGTAGATGACTGTTTACATTCAAACAATGCTGGACAAGCCAGAGACACACAACAGGTTAAAGGTAGGTATTCTTCTTTCTGAAGAAATACCATTGAAGTTTAGTTGGTTTAGGCTTACGCATGTTCAAATTACAGTTCTACATTGTGTTCGTTACTGGTGATAATGACAAAAAGAATAATTCCATATATTGTTGTTGTATATTTAGTCATGATGGAAGCTTTGTCGCCCTCTATGGGAAGGAATAGAAATGGTCTGTGTGTGGAAGATGTTTTCATGGATAAAATGTGGTTTTAAATGATGCATCTGATATTTATCATTCTTGATCGTTGGAGGCTTTTACAACTGTATCTTTCTTTCACAGTAACTGTGTCAGATGGTGACGTTATTTCTGAGGGCATTCATTTAACAGCCGATCCCACTGATGAGCACACGTGAGGAAGAAACGGACGCAGCACTTTGGAGAAGATGCTGCCTTTCCAGAATCATGTCTGAACGAGAGAATTTATGAAGTGGCTTCAAAAGGTTGAACCTTCATCCATCTGCCCCAGACTCTCACATTCCTACAGTGAACAACAGATATTTTGTTTTTGCCTTTTTTGCCAGGAAACCACAAAACACATGGTTTTGCCTTAGATTATATGTTCAGTGCCATAATACTCTTCAGAAGTATTGTTAGGAGGTTGAGACCCAAGTCAGGCTTACTTTAGAAATCCGTGTTCATGTGGCATTACAGTGAAAATTCGATCAAAGAACACTTCTGCTTGGTTGCCATTTCTTGTAAATCTTTGAGTTCCCTTAAAGTTTAATTTCTTAATGCAGAACTGGGCGGTTTCTTGATTTCTTTCACAACTGCACTTTAGGGATGTCACAATAACCTGATTTAAAAAAATATTAGATTAAAACATTTGTTTCTGATGAATGAACATTTGTTCCTGATGTTACTGCTTCTGAATCTGAAGAATAAAAATAGCATGAATATTCTTCACAAAGGGAGAGCCATTAGCTCTGTTGTAAGCATCACTGAAAGAGAGAAAACCCACACCAGCAGAATCTCACCAATGCACATACATTTTTAGTTAGTTGTGTGTGTGTGTGTGTGTGTGTGTGTGTGTGTGTGTGTGTGTTTAACAAACCAGAGGGTTTTGCCACAAACCCTGACCAACAGGAGGAAAGCTAAGAAACATTTCAATAATAATCCTCACTATAGTACTCCACATCTAAAAATGTATAAATGTTCACACATCATGCAGAATGCAATGAAATAGAAACCTTATGTTCTTTTCAGTGTCTTCTGTTAAAATGATTTCATGCTTTCAGAATCAGTTGCTCAGTTCTAACCCTAGATCCGTTTTAATGGGCCTCTGGCTCACATTTCAGTATTTTTTCAACATTTTACCCAGTATTGTATAGTAACTGCCACACTCCACCATTCACAAATCAGGCCTTGAACTGAATCAAAGATATTTAAATAATGTGTTCATTTAAATGCTTCTTGTGGTACTATGTTCAAAACAATGGTCTAAAACAAATGCTATGTGTGGTGTAAAACGGTTTGGTGATTGTATCTGTAAACTAATACTGCAATACTGCATTCATTTGCATTCATTTTTTGGTTGTGACATTCACTCTCTAAGAAAGTTAGTAGATGAACATTACAGGTGCAGCCGCTGTTTCCTTTTGTGTTCTATTGTTTGGGTTTGTTTCTTTTTTATTTATTTTGTTGAGTTTTGTTTTTTTTTAGTTTATAGTATAGGATGACTAAGATGGTTATGGCTGTTCTCCACTGTCCCCTACTGTTACACAGCAGTGCATTTGAATCTCCACAAGGGGGAAGCATGAGTATAGTTCAGTTTAAGTATATATGTGAAAGGAGGGGGAGAATAATTCAGTGCTGTGAACTTGTTATTTGTTGTAAGTAAAGGGAAATAAAAGCTCATTTAATTTCAGCAATTGATGAATGTAAAATACTTGCACTGTTTGTAACCAACTACAGAACAGAATTACAACTAGTTCTTGTTGCGTCACTTGTAAGCTCTTATCAAGGTTAATAAATGGCTTGCAGTAAGACAGCAAGGAAACGTTTCTGGGATTGCATGCATGCAGACGAACCTGTTGAACAACTAGATTAAGATTTGATCGGTAAGACTAAAAGTAAATCTCAGCTTGCTGTCAGGTTTTGTGTGAGGACTATGAAGTGGCTGGTTAGGACTTTAACTCTGTTCTGGTCACTGGGACTGACCGTGGGAGATGGTGAGTAGAAACTTCTGTCACTTTACTTAAGTCTCCATAGTGAGAACTAGTCTGTGTTTCAGAGTATGAGTGTCAGACTTAAACGTCACATGTCACACGGTGTCACACACTGCGAACAGTCCCCAGTTTAACAGAACTTACATCAAATGAAAAATGGAAAGTAGGTGACAGCTGTTTTGAGGTATAACAAGATAACAGTTAAAGTAGTTTATAAATCTTGAAAGTAATAATAATTCCATAATATTTTAAGGTAGTGATTTTTGAATTAAAATCACTGCCTTAGAGGTATATGATCTAAAGTCATATAATTGTTAAATCATTTAGTTATTTGTCTTTGTTTGTTGTTTGGTTTGTTATTGTCACCAACACAACATAAACAGTATTTGCTGGTCAAGGACTGGATTGGTCCTTTGAAAGACCTTTGGAACTTGAACACAGTGTTATTTTTGTCCCTCTCAGACCGCAGCGCAAATAATTAGAATTACCCCATTAAACAGCTCAAAATAGCTGGAAAATTAACATGATTCCACTACTTTGAACAGAAAAGTCCCTGGGTGGCAGGTGCCTTTAGTACATGCTGTATTTCTGCATTCCAGCCTTCTGGTTTCTCTACATTTTCAGGAAACTAGTCGGTCAACATCAGGGAGTTCGGAAGAATCTTTTAACATTGAAAGATCCTCCCCAATAAGTAAAGTTCATTTTCCAGTTGAAGTGTTGTTGCCTTTATATTACACAATGTTCTCCATACAGGTTCAAACAGGTTATTTAAGTCCACATCTTACTTACAAAAGTGCTTCTCTAAATTGAATCATGCATTTAAAGGTGCTGCTTGAATGGCATAACATTTGTCGCATTTATTCACTGTTTTGGGGCAGCTGGTGGCGTAGTGCTTAGGGAGTTGTCCTTGCAGTCATAAGGTTGTGGGTTCGAACACTAGGACTGCTAGTGGCACCACTGAGGAACCGTTGAGCAAGATCCCCACACACTGCTCCCCGGCCACTGTGTTCCTGGCTGCCCGCTGCTCGACTTGGTGAATGTGTTAAATGCAGAGAAGAATTTCACACTGTTCACACTGTGTGCTGTGGCGTGTTCACATATGACAAATAGACACTGAAGCCATTTATTGTCAAACAACTGTGTTTTCTTTTTTAAATCATAATCACAACACAAACTACCCAAATGACCCTGATCAAAAGTTTACATACCCTGGTGATTTGACCTGATGACTTGCACACAAATTGACACAGAGAGGTTTGAATGGCTATTAAAGTCTATCTTCACGTGTGATCTGTTTGCTTCTAATTAGTGGGTGTTTATCAAAAGGTCAGTGAGTTTCTGGACTCCTGACAGACCCTTGCATATTTCATCCAGTGCTGCACTGACGTTTTTTGGATTCTTAGTCATGGGGAAAGCAAAAGAATTGTCAAAGGATCTGCGGGAAAAGGTAGGTGAACTCTATAAAACAGGAAAGGGATATAAGAAGATATCAAAGGAACTGAGAATGCCAATCAGCAGTGTTCAAACTCTAATTAAGAAGTGAAAAATTAGGGGTTCTGTTGAAATCAAATCATGGCCAGGTAGACCAACTAAAATTTCAGCCACAACTGCCTGGAAAATTGTTTGGGATGCGAAGAAAAACCCACAAATAACTTCAGGTGAAATACAGGACTCTCTGAAAACATGTGGTGTGGCTGTTTCAAGATGCACAATACAAATGCCACAAAGTATCCCGCTTACAATATGCCAAACAGCACAGAGACACACCTCAAACCTTCTGGCACAAAGTCATTTGGAGTGATGAGACTAAAATTGAACTTTTTGGCCACAACCATAAACGTTACATTTGGAGAGGAGTAAGCAAGGCCTATGATGAATGGTACACCATTCCTACTGTGAAACACGGTGGTGGATCGCTGATGTTTTGGGGATGTGTGAGCCACAAAGGCTCAGAAAATTTGGTCAGAATTTATGGCAAGATAAATGTAGTAAGTTTTCAAAAAAATCAGCCCAGAAACTGCGCATGGGATGTACTTGAACATTCCAACAAGACAATGATCCAAAACACAAGGCCAAGTCCACCTGTCATTGGCTACAGCAAAGTAAAGTGAAGGTTCTGGAGTGGCCATCTCAGTCTCCTAACCTCAGTATCATTGAGCCACTCTGGGGAGACCTCAAACGTGCAGTTCATGCAAGACAGCCCAAGAATTTACAGGAACTGGAGACTTTTGCCAGGAAGAATGGGCAACTTTACCATCTGAGAAGATAAAGAGCCTCATCCACAACTATCGCAAAAGACTTCAAGCTGTCACTGATGTTAAAGGGGGCAAAACACGGTATTAAGAACTGGGGTGTGTAAACTTTTGATCAAGGTCATTTGGGTAGTTTGTGTTGTGATTATAATTTAAAAAGAGTAAACACAGTTGTTCGAAAATAAATGGCTTCAGCCAGCCACTAACCATCAGTTAAAGAAAAGTTTTTGTGTTATCATTCATATTCTCTGAAAAATGGTTAAGAAATCATAAATTCTGCCAAGGCATGTAAACTTATCAGCACAACTGTAAATGTAAGTGTAAAGTCCACATAGCAAGCAGAGGAAGCAGAGAGCCATTTCGGAAGTATATCCAGAAAAATGTAACATTGCTTTTATTATAATAATGATTTTTTACTAATTGTGGCACAGAAAAGGGCTCATTATTCCACTGCCTCTGAAGTAAAAAATTAGAACATTCTGGGAAAAGGTTCAGCAAATGTGATACTGGTTTATAGCTGCCTAGTCATGGAAAAAAAAATTGAAAGCAAAAGGAAAATACATATATACAGTACTGTACAAAAGTCTTGGTTAGGAGAACACTTTGCCACACATGAAACCACTCTTTACTGTAATAATGTTAATTGTATTTATTGTAATATTAATGTTTTAACACTAACTTAACACTACTGTCCAGTAGTAAACAGGTTTGAAGTATAATTTCCCCAGGTGCCTAAGACTTTTGCACAGTACTGTATACATATAATTTTTTTGCTGAGTACCTAAACTAACTATGTGATAAGTTCTGAGCAGTTGCATAAGAACTGAGGGTATTTTAGGTTTGAGTAAACATTTTTCTATATGTTTGAAAACCTAACAAAATATTTCTCAGAGAAATAGAAAGGTGTCTTTCTTTCCACTATGAATCTGAATTTATCTCAATCATGATAAAACAGTATCTTGGACACTTGGCAGCACATCTGTAACATTTCAATTTAATAAATACACTTGAGACACCTGATTTCTCCGACCCCCACTTTTTCTGATATTTCCTGAAATGAAGTTCCTTTTTAACCCTCTTTTTGATTTACTTTCCTGCAGACACTGTTACCTGCCTCTTCTCCAAAGACTGTGTGCTTCCCTGCCAGTCCCGTTATAAAGATGTTATCCACTGGCAGAAAGTGGACAGTGGGAATCCCGTACACGTGCATTCGTTCTACAGTCAGGCTGATCAACTGGACCACCAGGACAGAGCCTATCAAGGAAGGACGTCACTGTTTGCTAATCAGATCTCTGAAGGCAATATATCTCTGCTCCTGAGAGATCTCAGGGTCCAGGATGGGGGCAAATACAAGTGCTATACTTCCATTCCTAGTGACAGCAAGGAGGCATTTGTCATCGTAAACGTGAAGGGTGAGACACACTTTGGGAGTCTTTTCGTTTAGGAACCTTTCTAATACTGCAGATTTACAACAATATATACTGCTCAAAAAATTAAAGGGAACACAAACAGTCATGCTGTGTAAGTGTTCCCTTTAACTTTTTGAGCAGTATATTTAAAAATGCCAATAACCTCTTATACAGTCTAATGCAGAACTGAAACCTACATCATTTGCACACTGGTGTGGGTTTCCTCTCTTTCAGTGATGCTCACAAAAGCAACTTAAGTGCTAAGAGCCAAACATATAACCCATAATGACCTGTGAACGGTTTTGACCTGTAAGATGTTGACAAACATTTTCAGGAGACAAAATGTTCTACATCCATGACAAGGGCTTTGAAACCTTGTACGACTTGCAGCCTGTACAACAGACCATGAACAGTTTAACCAACCCATCAGATGGTCGATGTGCTTTGTTGCTGGATGTTAGACTGAATAGAGGAAAGCATTCGTGGGTCTGGCTCGGTATGACGGCATTAGAGATATTTCCATCCGATCCTTGATGATGCTTTATGTTTTGGAATGATGAACAAAAAATATGTATTTTTTTAAATAAGGAATGTATTTAAAATCCAGGTAGACATAGTCCCAGTTTAATGCATTTTATACATTTTTATGTAGCAGATGTGGCAAAAAAGAATTTTGGAGAATTATTTTACAGTCTGCAGTCCTTAAAGAACAAGTGTGGTTTGAAGCTTTAGTTCCTGTGACTCAGCAGCACACCTAGTTCAAATATTTAAGGTGACTCTTTGATGTCTGATGAGTCAGATATTGCATGTTAATATTTGATTGGAATAATCAGTCCCTGAATATTGTTTGTGTAAGTACCTTCCTGAATGCTCTCCAACACCTTTCTTCTTTATCACCTTTCAGCTCCCATTAAATCAGTGGATATAAAGAAAACAGAAGATGGAATTACCTGCAGTACAAGTGAAGTTTACCCCAAACCACAAATCTCTTGGTCTATTGAAGGGACCCCAAATGCCAGGTTCACTCAGAACAGCCAGGGCCTGTTCTCCCTGACCAGCACTCTCCAGACTCAGCCAGACCTGAATAACTCTAACTACACCTGCACCGTTCGTTTCGAGGACGGCTCCCAAACGTACTCAGCCAGCCTGAGGCAAGGTGAGCATACCCATCTTTCATCAGTGGGTTTTTGTGTTTTCTTTAGGTTAAAAGGTTTCACGTTTTAGTTTTTCATTTATTTAAATATTTTTCGCTTTTCCTAATTTAGTAGTTCCCAGTTTCATCCACTAGCTAGTCTTCTGTAATGAAAAGCCAAGTTAGTGATTGCCAGCTTTGCAGTGTCTGTGAAGACATAAAAACATGAAAGGGTTGTAAGAACAGTGCATGATTTTGTTCAGTTTAGGGGGATTTTT
>JBBPCX010090283.1:6651-16997 GCA_037974365.1 Hydrocynus forskahlii | reverse complement strand
ACACACACACACACACACACACACACAAACTCAAACACACATTAACTACCAACAATGTACGATATCTGAAGTGAAGAACACTGAGGACCTGGTTACAGTGGAACGTGTCGAGGGGGGTGGAAGTGAACAGTCAGTTCTTGAAGATGATGTTGGAAGCAGGAAAAATGGGCGAACGTAAGGATCTGAGACATTCTGGCAAGGACCAAACTGTGACGGTTAGAAGACTGGGTCAGAACATCTCTAAAACTGCAGGTCCTACCAGAGGTGCTTCAGAGAAAGCCAACCAGTGAACAGGCAACAGGGTTCAGTGATGTGCGTGGGGACCAAAGACTAGCCCATCTTGTCCAATCCAACAGAACACAGGCAACACCTACTTTGACCCTGCAGCAGACTATGTTCACCTCTTTTTGGTGTTGGTTTTCCCTAACTCTTTCAACAGGATGCTTAGAGTTGGCTTTTGCTGCTGTGTTTAGCTCCATGTTTATAGATGACAGTGTTCTGTACAGTGTCAGAAACCAAAGTTTTAGGAAATTGTGTAATGGTTTAGACACCATCAAGCCTAGATTAATTGTAGTTCCTGGATAAAGTAAAAAAAGAAACTGACAGTAGCTTACAATTGACCTTTTAGTTGTTAATCAATACAAAACTTTATCTTAATTTGACTAAAAGACTCCAGTACCTTTGGACAGATGATGAATCTGATGTGCAAATGAATACTAAAGAGCATCCTTTTGGGGATACAATAATATCCAAGTGTGTGGATGCCCCAGTGAGCACAGATGGACTTGGAAGCTGCCCATACAACCCATAAAACATTTTAAAGTTTTCCAGAAAATATCAGATTGACACACCTTGGATAAACTGGGACAGGTAAGATGTGTTGGGTATTAAGTAGATTATAATGAATTTAAAACAAAAAGGGGGTTTGTGGATGTGTATGATGAGTCATATATAGAGAATTTAAAGTGAATAGCATTTGTAGTGTATATGTTTGTTGTTCAGTCCATAAAATTATAGTGAATTTAGTGGGAATATGTATTTTGCTGGTTAGGTTTGTTGTTTGGTATGTTGTTTATATTGTGACAATGTGTTTTTGGGTATCTTATGTCTATTTATTGAAATGTAGAGAATTAAATTTATAAAAAAATGTATAAAAATTACAGTGACGGTTTTGGTTTCATGTTTTGTGTAGTAAATGTACAGTCATTTGTTTGGTAAATTTATGTATTTGAACAGGGTAAATAAAATGTGAAAATGTGGTCAGACCTTCACGTCGAGGGCCTTTTTAATGCTAATGCGTCTCTGGATCCGGGCCTCTCCTCTCTCTATCTGGGCCATGATCTTCTCGATGTCCTGCAGCTCATTACAGCGCTCCCAGAACACCGCTACAACACATACACACGCATGAGCAAACAATTTCTTATGATCTTGGAGATGTGTGTGTGTGTGTGTATATGTGTGTGTGTTACCTGAGTATTCTATAACCTCCTCAGGTGTCTTGCCCTCCACTTCACGAGCGATGCTGTCGATGTCATCCCGGCCGTATTTTTCATTTGCTTTGATAAACTGGTTGAAGTCTCGCTTGTTCCAGCTCGTAAAACCCTGAGAAAGGTAAACGCTGTGTGTTAGAGCGTGTCTTAGGGACGTTTCTAGACTTTCCTAGTTGACTCACAGACACAAGTTCAAAGTTCCATCTATTAGTCAGCTAGTCCTTGCATATATTTATTTATGTATTTATCAGAAACCATTTGGGTTTTAGAGCTGCAAAGCAATTTTAACATAGTTAACATTTTGCGGCATTAATGAAAGCAAAATGCTAATACTCAAAAATATTCATATTATAAGCAAAGGCACACAATGAAAGAAGTGGTAATGTTACTGAATGTATCAAAACAACCTGTAATTAGACACTTTGAACACTGAAATGAACATTTGGTTGATTTATTTATTCATTTGATATATGTTACATACTCTTTATGATACTTCCTTATTTAAGTCATGCTAGAGGTTGACGAATGACAGGCGAATCTACTATATGTACAAATGATCACAATGATCCCACGCTTTGGATGAATTCCTGTCTTTTGAATAAGTTAATAACTTACGACAAGAGGCAGCTCCTGATTGGAGCTTGAGGGTATTTACTCTGCGAGTAACCGACCAAAATGAAAACTTGGTCAACAGGCTAACAGCTTGGTTGACTGTATTTTATTCTGAGCTTCCTGTATATATAATGAAGGACATGCTATTGCTCAATAAATATGTGGTGACAGAGAGCGCTGCTCCCATTCCTCCCACTGATCCAATCCAGCATCAAGCCTTGGAAAATGCATCTTTGTAAGAATGCATCAACACTGTATAAATACCGATGGCTGCACTGTTTGTCCAGGAAATTCTCTATAGTTTGGTACTGACCAGTATCAGGTCTCCATAATAGGTGGAAGGTGAAAATTGAATGACATTACTTTACCTGATGGTTCAGTTCAAATCAAGCTCTTACCAGCGCACGTGTGTGTGTGTGTGTGTGTGTGTGTGCATGTGTATGTACGTGTATGCACCTGTGTGAGCAGTTTCTCTTTCTCCTCTGTCTCCTCTGCTGTTAGAGGTTCAGCTTCATCAATCTTCCTCTGTTCCTCCTTCTGCACCTGCGCTGCGTTGGGCATGTCTGGAGATTTTGGAACCTACACACACAAATTCTGTATTTAGGTCCACAGCTAACACATTTGGAACACACTTTCATCAATCTAGGTGCAGATTCATGTATAAAATTATTTTGTCATGATGCTGTTACTCGGGTTTCTACACCAAGCATTCCCAACTCCGCTCCTGGAGGGTTGGCGTCCAGCTCAGTTTGGTGGTTCCTCTCCTCAAAAACACTCACTGATCCTCACAACTAACAGAATAAAATTCTAATAAAATTATCGACCAGAACATAGTACATTTAATGTGATAAATGAAAAAAAAAAAACAGTATATTGCTGAATACACAGGGCAGTCGTAACATGCTTGCAGCAGGTTCACATCTGAGCGCTATGTGCATTATTAGTGTATTAGGGTATAGTATAGAAATTAATGGCTTGTTACTGTACCCCAAAAAACTAAATAAAATAATAAAAATATTCACAAGACTCCCAGTATACAACAGAATTTTAAGCTTATTATATACAAAATATAATGTAACAATATGACAAGTGTTTCTCAGCTTTTGAACAGTTCTGCAGACTGTATTACTGTCCTTGTGTGGGGGTCAAGTCTTGTTTAGTTGTTTTCCCACGGCGTACTTGTTTGCTTTTTGGTACCTGGGACCACAGTAGCACCTTGATGTAACTGTCATCATCAACGCCACAAACACATCAGCAATGAAGAACATTGAGGGGGGGTGTTTTCGTTATAGTACCACATCTCACTGACTGATCAGTATTCAGCAGTGTTTTCACGTTTTGGTGTCTACTCAGTACAACTGGACCCACAACAGAGTAGGTACAAAAAATATGACACCAGGTACTAGGAACTAGATCTGACTAAGAGAAAACTAAAAAAAGCGAGCAGAATCATGTACAGCCGGCACCTTGCAATAAGGCACCTAAAACACTGAAATCCGGGTCTTGAGGGTCAGTGTCGAGCACAGTGTGGTGATTTACCTGCTCAAACACACCTGGTTCATCTCATTTGTTAATCTCCAGGTTTAGAGAGTGTGTTTGAGGAGGGGAGCTAACAACCCTACTGAACACCAGCCCTCCAAAAGGGATGTAGACATCCCTGCTCTGGATCATCCTGGATATTCATTCCAGATTTTTTGTCTAGACATACTCTCAGATGTGTTGAGGATGTTTTGCTGTAAGATTTTGTCAATATAAAGTGAGCTTTCACTGATTTTGATAAAAACCAAAGCTATTCAGTCCTTATGTATTTAGGTGTCTATATATGTATACCTGCATGTGAGTGTGTGCATGTGTGATTGTACCTTGTATCCTATGGTTTTTCTGTAATAGAGAATCTCCATCTCCAGCAGCTCAAACAGACGTGGAGGGAAAAACTGGAAATCCTGAATATTCGGCTGCTTTGGAGGACGAGGAGCCTGAAACACGCAGAGGTATGCTTGAAACGATCCACCTCTTTAGCAAGTACTGGCCATTTTATCAGAAATGCCTTCCACATAGTTGCACTTTGTAGGTTTCTTTGACCTTGGGACTAAAGCAGAACCCCATCCACTGTATCCCGCTTGTTTTGATGTCAACAGTCAATATCACTCAGACCTTTCAAGTGTTTTTTTTGGGCCAAAAGAGTTTCTGTGCTTTTAACAACAGCTTATGTGCTTTAAGCTGTCGTTAACAGGTATTAATCCTATTTGTAAAGTAACTGTGTAGGTATGTGTGTGTGTGTGTGTGTGTGTGTGTGTGTGTGTGTGAGAGTATATACCTTCGGAGCTCTGGGTTCGCTGACTCTAAGGGCCTCTCTGAAGTACGCATCCACGGCATAGTTCGCCTTTCTCTCTCTCTTAGGAGGCTCGATCCACTCCATCATACTCAACTGTAACACACACACACACACACACACACACATACAATCACTCATGCTCTGATCACATGATACAGTCCCTCACTGCTCAAATATAAACTTGCACAGCCTGCTCTGCCATGTCGCACTTAGAAGACAATTTCTCAAGTCCACCAGGCTGCACCTTGGTCCTCAAGTCCAGGGGACGAAAGACATTCTCAAAGAGTATAGTGGTCTGTGGTTTTCAGCTTAAATCTCTGGTTCTCCAGGGGCAAGTGGGACGAACAAGGCCTTGATGGAAAAGGTAGAGCCAACTGCTCTGATGGAGCTCAGTAGAGAATCAAACAGGTCCAGAACTAATTACAGTTATGCCTTAAGTAGTGTTTACTGAAAGACTCAGTGCAAACAGTAACATACAAAATATGGCTCTTGAACACCTGTTAAGAGCTTTAAATCCATAGACCAGCTAGAGATCCAAGCTCGACAAAAATAAAACACGTTACGGGGTGTCTCATTCTGACATCACGTTCTTTAGTAATGTGGTAAACGCTTGTGATGTAATATCACGGTCCTGATTCATTTTATGGTGCTTGGTTCCGTTTCACCGACATGTTTTATTGATGTATTCTTCTTTCTTCTAAACAGCTTCAAGCTGCAATACCACCACCTTCTGGCGGTTGTGATGCCTTACTTCCCACCTCCCCTCCCCCAGTCATGATGTCTCACTGTATACCAGGCATGCCCAAAGTCCGGCCCACGTTATAACTGTTGACGTTATGTACCTGTAGATGTGACACAAACTACTGCTCTCTGAAAGATCTTGTAAAAGACAAAGGCAAAATTCACTTGTTTTAAAGTTTAGGGATAACAGACCACTTTGCATTACTTATAACTCCTGTTTAAAACATTCAAGAGGCAAATATATTCATCAAACTCATGGAAATTTAAGGTATTCTATACTGTTTGTTTGATGTTATCTGACTGTCCAGAATTGTGTTTTTAGAGTTGTTCACATCTGCCTGAGTGGCTAATATTTGGTGACATTGCCATTTTTTTTAAAGAAAGGTAATTGTGACAATGAAAATTGTTTTTTAGCTGTGTGTATTTTCATGTAAGTTTTGTGGCTAAAAAAATGTCAGAAGGAACTACTGGCCCGCAGGCATCTTCACTTTATCAAATTTGGCCCTCTTTGCTAAAAGTTTGGACACCCCGGCTGTATACAATGTCATTTGCCAATTTGATTGACATCACCCTACCCTAACTGATTATGAACACTTTCAATTACTTGAATTGCGCACTTAGTAACAAAGCAACGCTTTGAAAAATCTTATCTCTGATGATCCATCACTGCTCAGATCCAGGTTTCACACTCCCACTCTCTCTCACCTTCTGTTTCTCTCTGTAATCTTCTCCCTCAAAGTTGTACAGGCTGGTTTCTGTACCACCAGTGTCCATGGTGAAGTTTCTCAAAGAACTCTCCCCCAGTTTCTCCATTCTCTCGTTCATCTCCGCTGTCTGGAGGGAAAAAAGTGTCATACAGAAACAAACAGGCCTTAAAACTGCAACTTTCCTAAGCACCAAAAGCAAATGCAGACTTTATACTAAGGTAGACAGTTTTCTTATCAATTCTTTACTAAGTTGGTAGTGTTAAACTTGGTGTAAAGATGAAGCTTGTTGTTTATTTTATGTCTACATAATAACAGCACATTAAAAAAAAGAGTAAAAGCCTAAAGAGCGTTGGCTTTCTGGCAGATCTAACGCTTCAATACTGCAGAGCTGTTGGACCTTCTTGGCTCCTTTCTCCAGGATGGTGTCGATTTCCTCCTCTGTCAGCTCGCTGTCTTTGGAGGCGAAGACATGAGTAGCTCCGTGTCGGATCATCTGCAGCATCTCATCTTTACCAAGTTTATTCTGCTGTTCAATTAGACGACCTGATACACATACACAGACACAGACACACACACACACACACAGAGACACACACACAGACACACATGAACACACACATACACACCCACAGACACACACACAAACACGCATACACACACACACACACATATACACACATGCGCGTGCGCACACACACATACACATATACACATATACACACATACAAACATACACACACACAGACACGCACACACAAATACACGTTAAAAGCTTTTAAGTCTCTTAACCTGCAGGGGTTTTCTCAGTTATTAAATTTAAGATTTTAATTGGTTTGGTATCTGGTATGAATATTCAGCCCCTTAAAATGAAGGTGTTTTATTCAGTTATTTATTTTCAGACTTTTAATACTACTACATATTATCCATTAAAAAAAAACAGAACTACTACAAATGATCTCCTATGAATTATTCAGTATCTAATATGAGTTATTCAGTATCGATTATAAATTGTTTGGTAGATCCTCTTAATTATTCCGTATCTCCTATGAATTATCCACCATCTCCTATGTATTATTTAGCCCAATTAATTTATCAGCAACTTAAACTGAAGGCTTATTATTCAGTTACTACTTGGCACACTTTTTTTCAGTAACCACTTTAAATTATTCAGTATCTTCTATGACAGGGGTCGTCAACTACATTTGTCCAAGGGCCAGAATTTTTCTCGGCAGACACTGTGAGGGCCAGATGCTCTTCTAAAATAAAATACAATTGATATTGTATCTTAAGGCCCATCTTGCTGTTGATTCGGGGGGGTGGTTGGGGGTGCTGACGGGATTCCGCGCCGGCCTGTCACGCTGTCGTTCCGTGGGCGACTGCAGAACTTAGCCATCTTGCTCCATAGACGTCCATTCATTTGATGATCACTGTTCTATGAAATATTCACTAACTACTATGAATTAGTCAGTAAGTACTATAAATTATTCAGTAACTACTATAAACTGTTTTATACAAGCTATTCAGTATTTATTGAAAATTATTTACTAAATACAATACATTTTTAGTAACTACTACAAATTACCCAGTAAATACTATTCGTTATATTTAGCATCTACCAAACTTAAGTTAATGTTCAATATAGTTATGTGAATAAGGAATAAGAACCCACATTCACTTTAAAGTGTTAAACCTGGCATTACGTTGCTCAGTCAGGCTTCTCCAGGTTAGCTTTAAATGCATGTGTATGTGTGTATGAGGATGTGTGTGTGTGTGTGTGTGTGTGTGTGTGTACCTTGCTGTATGACTATAGAGTCCAGACGGAGCTTCATTTCTGCTCTCTCTACGATTCTCTCCTCCACTGTGTTCTCGGTGATAAGTCTGAAAACTCGAACCGGTTTCTTCTGCCCGATCCTGTGCGCACGATCCTACAGCAAACAACACAAATACACACTCCATCAGTGTGTGAGTGCCTGATAGAGACAGAAAAAGAACAGCGTTTATGGAAAGTATTATTTAAAGGATTGGCTTGACCAAACATGTTAACAGTTCATGGAAACGAGTGGCCACAAATTTGCATATTGTTTCAAATATATTTAATTTGACTACATTTGTTATATATTTTAATTCACCATTAGAAACCTTAGCTTTATATTTCATCAGCGTAAGCCTGAAATTGGTCCTGAATTCTCACTATTTTTAAATGTACCCTCCTAGGTCCGAAACACACCATACAATGTTTTTTTCACTTTTTTACAAATTAAACTGTCTAGTTTAATTATTTTGTCACTCATTTAAATGAGTGGAGAAATTGTGTGGAAAATGCAGACTGTAAACACTTCCACTGCGGATGTGTGTTTTATATTTTATTTTGATGTCAATCTGACGAAAAGTTACTGTGTGCAAAGTCTTGTCTGGCAAAGAAAGAATGAATTTCAAATGAAAAATCCTTTACAATATTTTCAATTTTTAAGACTAAAACAGAAAAAAATCAAACTCAAACCTGTCCATGCAGAACAGAAATCAAAAGTAAATTAGTCACACACAACAAATTATGCAAATATTATAAGGTTTCTGTCTGCTAAGTGTTAGTAAGGGACAATAATATTCATCTGCTGTGCCTGTGAGCATGTATATAAATGTATATATATATATATATACGTGTGTGTGTGTGTGTGTGTGTGTGTTATTAACCATGGCCTGCAGGTCCACTTGTGGGTTCCAGTCAGAGTCATACAGGATAACGACGTCTGCGGTTGCCAGATTGATCCCAAGTCCTCCTGCCCGAGTGCTTAGCATGAAGATGAACTTCGAGCTGTTCGGGGCATTAAACGTATCGATTGCTTTCTGGAATAAACACAAATTACCGGAATGTTTCTTTACGACATTAAACACATACTTTACATAAATTCCCTGTAAAAATAAGCTGAACATGTAAATGCACCTCTCTGTCCTCATGGGGTGTGTTTCCATCCAGTCTGCAGTATTTGTATCCTCTCCACATGCAGTAATCCTCCAGAATATCCAACAAACGCGTCATCTGACTGAATATCAGCACACGAGAACCTACACACACACACACACACACACACGCACGCACGCAGAAGCTTATACATAAATGCACACACATTGAATAAGAAATTAGAAGAAATGAATGTTCAGTTTATGTAGGACATTTGGGAGGATTAATTATTTAGTTTGATGAATATGCACACACATGTACAAATCACGTAACAGGCACACAACCCTACTCAATAGTTTGGAACTACTTTTATTTATTTTATATACATTTAATCAGTACAGACAGGAGTGTTATGATATGGATATCAGGATGTATTTTATCAGTACTGGTATATTTCATTATAACAGCACTGGTATTACATCAGTACTAGTATATGACGCCTAGGGGCACCACTGCTGTACCCCTAGTAAACTACGGGTTACATGCAGAAAAAGAATTTCACGCTGTTCACACTGTGTGCTGTGCTGATGCATGACAAAACCAGCCACTTTATTTTTAGACTACACTTTTTATAGACTGTATTTACCTCCTTTAAAAAGGTACAAAAGTTATCAAAACTTTTTAACATACAAGGCATTCTGAATATTTATTTTACAAGAATTTCGTTTTAAGTATGAATTTGAAAAGAATTTCATTTTGCATGATAATTTAGTAAAAATAATTCAGGAGTGTAATGTTTTTGTCATGTTTTGCCTGCTCCTCGGCCCAAACCACGCCCATGTTCAAGTTTGCCGGATTACTGAACCGTCCTTTTTTCTCCATTAATTACCGTGTCCCTGCTCCTCTGTTTCTGAGTATTTAAGTTCACCACTGCTACCTGAAGTTGTCGGGATCTCAGTTCATGTATATGCCTGTGAGTATTGGTTTTGTTACAGCTTCAATGTAGATATTAATTTTTATTAGAATTTCATTCTGGATATTAACTCCATCAGAACGTCTGGATGTTAATCTTAATTTGAAATTCATTATCGATGCTAACAGCTTTAGATTATTTTTAAAAAGTTCTGAGGGCTGGCATTAGAAAGCAACTCCACGTGCGTCTAGAGTGACCACTTGTGATCAGATCTCACTTCCCCACTACATAAACATGTACATCATTTCCTCCTGCAAAGACCAAATGCCTTGTTGTTTGTAACCTACAGGAGGGAGCGATGCACTACCATGTCCAGCCTGCTGGTTATTAAAAGAAGAAGAGGACGAAACCAAAACAAATAAGGCCGTTGCCACACAAATGACCATATACTTCCACTCACAGTTGAACAGGCTGTCCTTCATTGTTGACCTTGACATGTTCAGGTTCATCTGAATGTGTGTACTGAACTCAGTGTGTCTTGGTGAGTTCATGCCTGTACTTTGCGTTGTCTAATTGTGATGCTTGTTAATCCCAGGAGTGAACAGGGCATGGGCACACACACAAACACACACACACACACACACACACA
>JBBPCX010090229.1:0-25281 GCA_037974365.1 Hydrocynus forskahlii | reverse complement strand
TGTCCACTGTTCCAAAAATGGTAATAACTCATTTTTGCCCAAAATTGATGTTACGGTCTTTTGCCTTTGCACGGCAGATTACATTACATGACTCTCATTTGGCAGACGCTTAAGCAATTTACAACTTGAGGAAACGCTCAAGGTTCAGGACAGTGTGAGGACCAGAAAAGAGTGCTAAAGTCTTTATGTTGGAGTAGTGCAAGAAGATAGATAGTGCATCAGGAGAGGAGGTGCTCTCTGAATAAATGAGTCTTGGTTTGATGCTGCCCCTTATCTCTCACATGTCTCGTGTACGATACCTGTCAAGTGTTTTTACAAACCACAGGTGTTGTTGGGTGATCCATATTATATCACTGTATATTATTTCTGTTATCCAGTTTTCATAGTTATTTAATTATTCTATTTATTATTCTATCTATTTTGTATGATTTCTATCTATCTATCTATCTATCTAGTGAACGTACTATAAATGTATTTGTTAGCAAAGGATATTGAGCGTATTTTTAACAAACATGAAGTGAGTAACAAGCAAATGTAGTGTGCCTGGTAGTATCTGTCTATATGCCCAAGTAACGTACACACTAATCACAGAACAAAACGTCTTCAACTGTAGTCTATGAAGTGGATTCGAGGTCAGTGACTGTGTGTGTGTGTGTGTGTGTGTGTGTGTGTGTGTGTGCGTAGGTGGGTGTAAAAAGGCTGGCAAGGAGCAGAAAGATCGCTGCTGTTGTTGTGGGTGAGTGTGTGTGACCTTTCAGCTGCTAGAGGCCGAAACCTCAGAGAATTAATAACACAGACACGCCACCCAGCTCAGACGTCACAGTGGAACAACAGCACTGCTTGGAAATAAGTTTGCAACAAATACGTCTCCTGAACTACCTGGAAATGTTGTCTTTTTCCCAAGAGACACCACAAATAATTGCCACTCAAACTTGGATAGGGTTTGAGCGATGACATTTAAGAACTCTTTCGGTTTCCCAAAGAACCATATTTATACATGAGATGTACAGCATCATTATGTTTGTTACCAGTGTAAACTTTATCTTATGAGGTTCTTTGAACTTAAACTTTATATTAAAAAGGTTCTTCACACTCACACATCTCATTTGCAAAACTAATTCTGCTGAAAGGTTCTTTATGATACCCAAACTGGTAAATTGAATCTGTTTCTGTCTTTTTTTTAGATCAACGGTACATTTATTTATTTTAGAACCGCTGCTGATCTTTTGAACACATAAAGCACACAATTACATTCCAGCATTGTTACTGTCCACCTGACACCTGAACATTTACAGTTTATTGGATGTTAAAAATGATCTTGTACCACAATTATTTTTACTTCTAGTTTAGAGTTTATATTTAGTTTTTATATACCTGAGTATCCTGTGTCCTTTTGTACTGGAGCCACAGCGTCTCATCCCACAGTATACATGCATATTAAAGTTCACTTTGATTTTGACTTTCACTTAGGCAAAATACATGCCCCCCTAATTTTCTCTTATCCAGTTCTACTCTCCAGCTAGGCCTCCCCCATCACTTGGTGCCGCCAGGGTGGAAGGATGGAGGCTAGCACATGCTCGCTTTGAGCATGCAACATTTTCTGGTGGCTGCGGTATCACCAGAATCAAATGGATGACTGGACCAATGGACCACTTGACAACTGGCAAAGAACCCATTCTGGATCTTTTATCTCAGGTTTCAAGCAATCAATAGAAAGCTGGATTTAAACATGTAGAACCTGCACCTTTGGCAGAACTTTTCTGCTTATTGCAATGAGCTGCCAGTGAGAAATGTGTTTCTGATCATCGGAGAAGAGACTACATAGCTGTAAATGAGGTGTCCTGATGAGCTTCTTTTTTAAACTAAAGCAGGGGTCCTTTACTGGTCTAGAACTCCACAAACAATGTCTGTACGTCATAAAAGTAATGGCTCGACCAAATTTTTGCATTGTCGCAACCAGCAAACCCATTCTGGCACCTTCACACGTTTCAAATATTTAGTAGGAAGCTAGACTTGAACGTGTAGAACCAGCACCTAACAGAACGTTTCTGCTGATTTCAACAAGCTGTCAGTGAGAAATGTGCTACTGGTGATAGCATTGAGGCACTTTTATGTAAATATACAGGAACCGTGCTGTACCTAAATTGTACTGCAGTGGTATGGAACTTGCAGCATGCTTTGATTTTCCAGTGTATCTCAATCCGAGAACAGTGTTTCTGACACGTTAGCAGTGCAATTCTGTCCCCACAGTTTAAGACAGTTGTCATCCCACAACCGTGTTCATGGAGAGTGTAAAGTTTTTATGTCAGAGCTGCTTTTGATATTGTGGTCTTTTTTTATAGTCGTGGTTGAGTTTTTAATATTTTTTGTCTCAGCTTTGTTTAGCCATGTGATGAATAATTAACCCAGGTAACTTGGTAGTGATGTCCTGGTGCACCTTTGTGTTTTTCACAGCGCTAGAAAACTATAGTTGTTTTCTGTGTGACAGTAAAAAAAAAGTGGCCTGAGCAGCATGGGTATGGCTCGGTATGCTTTATTTGTAATGGAAAACCATTTGTGGTACGGCACCATAAGAAGCTATGTCTCTGCAGGAGAAGAGAGAAAGCTGGGAACTGGTGTCCTGTGCAGCTTCTGCTTAAACTGGGGCAGGGGCTTTCCGTTCGCTGGTGGCGTTGTGGTCAGGCCATTCGCCCTGCGATCAGAAAGTCGTGTGCTTGAATCCCAAGACTGCTAGTGGCACCTCTGAGGCACCGTTGAGCAAGGTACCATCCTCACACACTGCTCCCCGGACACTGTGTTCCTGGCTGCCCGCTGCTTCACTTGGGTGAATGGGTTAAATGCAGAGGAAGAATTTCGAGCTGCTCACACTGTGTGCTGTGGTGTGTTCGCATAGGACAGAAGGGTCACTTTTCACTTTACTTTATATCCTAACAGTAATGGCTTTGCCAAATTATTGCATTGTCTCTACCCACCAGAACCCCTATGAAACCCCAGAGTTTTGTGCAGGAGGGCTTTGTTTTCCTGCAATGCATTATAAATTAGCCATGCACATTGCGTCACTGGAGACTTAATGAGAACAGAGCTCTAGCTGGGGCTTTTAGAGATCCGGCTCGGGTGAACTGCGTGACGCAGCCCTGCCTGAGCCACTAGCTTTGCTTCCAATATTTCTAGCCACTCGATGTGTGTGTCATGGCAGGAATGACTGAAAGCTCGTTACTCTGCCTTTGGGACTCTCCTGCACTCCTTTACTCTCCCACCACTATTAAGGGCAGCTAACAATAGGGCAGCCTGAAAAAAAAAACAAAAAAAAAACATGTCGACAGGCCTTGCTCTGCTTGCTTTGTGGTTCCATTTCTGAGATTTTTTTTAGGAAATGGTCATTTTCTCACTAGACAGACTGGCTGGCCTCATCATGCTGTTTGTTTACACACAAAAAGATCCACCTAAGTATTATCTAAATGTAAAAAAAGGCTAGTAAATGTTGCATTGCCATTTCTACATTTACTTTTACAGCATTTGGCTTTTACAGCATTTATCTAGAGTGACGTACATCTGTGCTTTATAGTCCATGAGGAAACTCGTCCCTCATATTACGAAGCCTAGAGTTAGAATTAAGTGATGCTAGAAGACTCTAAGTAAGTACTCCATCAGATAACATTTCTCATGACGATACTGTATGACTAAAATATGGTTATGCAACTTATTTTTGGACATTTGTCCTAGCGAAACGGATAAGCATCATGTCTTAAAGCAAGCAAAAGTATGTCAGTGCAACCAGTGAAATGTCAAATGGGTCAAAAATACACTATACTGGGACAGACCTGTTTTTCAGGGTCTGGCTAGGCCTCTTCCTTCCAGTGAAGCATCTCAGTGCTTCAGCATACCAGGAGATTTTGGACAACGCCATGTTTCCAACTTTGTGGAGCCAGTTTGGAGAAGAACCTTTTCTATTCCAACATGACTATGCCCCAGTGTACAAAGCGAGCTCCACAAAGACGTGGCTGGATGAGTTTGGTGTGGAAGAACTTGACTGGCCCACACAGAGACTTGACCTCAACATCTTTGGGATGAACTGGAACGGAGATTGTGAGCCAGGCCTTCTTGTCCAACATCAAAGTCTGGCCTCATAAATGAATGGGCACAAATTCCCACAGAAACTCCAAAATATTGTGGAAAACCTTTCAAGAAGAGTAGAAGCTGTTATAGCTGCAAAGGGGGACCAACTCCACATTAAAGTCTATGTATTTGAATGCAATGTCATTAAAGTCCCTGTTGATGCAATGATCAGGTGTCCCAGTTATTGTTTTCTATATAGTGTATGGTGATAAAAATACAGTAGTGTATATATAATAATGTTATCTCCCAAAAACCTTCAAGCAAAGTTTAGTAGATATATTGTTTTTGCAATATATACACACTGCCTTAAAGTTGCTTTCTTTCACCTGGGCTGCGTTACGAACCGGTCTATGTCCACTGTTTCTGTTTGCTGGCTAATGGCCTAAATGGGCCTCAGGAGAACCTGGGCCAACAGCATTCGACACCATTCATTTCTTGTGGCGTTTAATGAACGCAGATTTCCAGATGGCTCTCGCTGGTCACTGACTCACTCACCATTCTTCCCCTTCATTTCACATGATGTTCACATTTATCAGTCTCTTAGCAACCACATTCAGGTTATCTCCTCCGGTCCAGCCAGAAACCTTGTTTTTCTTGTTTTTTTTTTCTTCTTTTTTTCATGACCAGCTGTAAATTAGCCCAGAGACTGAAAATCCATTTCCCTTCCACCTTCACCCATTCATCATCAGAGTTAAAAGGCGAGCCAGGGTGTGTTTATGGCAGGGCCTAAACTGGAATCGGAGGAAAAAAGTCATCAGTAGTGTCTCCAGGCTTTGGAGTTATTCTTAGGTTTGCCGGGTTTGCACTTTTTTTTTTTGCACTAGCTTGCAGGTTTGACACTTTGAGCAGTGATACAATCTGCATAGCCTTATCTCGCACATACTGTGTGTTCCTGGTGCTCGCACTGGATGTTTGGTTTGCTCTGTGCAGGATATTGCATGCCTGACTGGATGGACTACGTGGCAGGCTTTTATTTCGTCTCACTCCTTTTTTTCGCTGGTTGTTCTGTTTAGGTACACAGTGGGGGATTTGCTTTATGGATTCTCCTCATAGCAAAACATGGCATGAAGCATTGTATCCCATATAAAGCATGGCATCAAATTACAGAACATAGTTTCACATAAAAAGCACTGAAAATCGTGAACTTACCCAGTCAAAAATGATGCACCTGAATATTTCATAAAAAAAGAGAGGGCATTCTGTATGTGCGCGCGCATGACAGAGAGAGAGAGAGAGAGAGAGATTTTAAAAAGCATGGCTGTATGTTCTTCATTAATACCTACAGCAGGATCAAACTGCGGTCCTGTAGGTTCGGTGTCATGCACAGTTTGATGGTTCTCCCCCTCAAACACATTCACTACACCTGACAATTAATTGGCGAGGTGAACCAGGTGTTTCTGAGCAGGGAAATCACCGAAACGTGCTGGACCACGGCCCTCCAGGACCGGAGTTCCAAACCCCTGACCTACAGAGAAGCTGCTTCTAACAGCACCCCACAACCTTCTACTGCCTTCTACTCACCCCACAACCAGTAATAAATAATGAACAACTGTCTCATTGATGTTGATGAAAGGTGGTTAAAAAAGAATGTTCTCACTTTCAATAAGACAATTTAGTTCAGCATGGAAGACAAAAAAGTAACTTAAAGGTCTATTGTTTTAGCCAGTGTACGCAATGTGTGACAAATAGCCGTTCTCCTAGCTGTAACATTGACGATATTATTAGCTCATTGCACCGGCGTTCATAAATATAACAAAACAAACACAGCCATAAAACAATTGTTTTATTGGTGTATTATCACCATAACTTTGCAAACGGCTAGTTAACTAACCACCACTGACTGTCTTGTATAGCACAGATTTACCAAGGGTGGTTATTAGGCTATTTACTCAAAACTGAACGCAGTCCGGCTTATCACAGGTTTACTGCTGCCACCGCCACCATCATCAGCTGATAAAGGCCCTGCAGCATAATTGTCTATAATTTTGGCACATTTGGCAGCGTCTGCCTGAAGTGCCCGTTTTTTTTTCTCTCTCACAGTTTCTTTGCGCCCCCTTTCCGTTTTCTCTCTCCATCTCATCCACTGGCACAGAGCCAAAAGGGGGAGGAGTTTAAAGATAAGATTGGGCCAGTCCCATGTCAGTAAAGAAAAGAACCAATGGGCTGCAGAAAAGTGTTTAATGGGCTTTAACAACATCATGGATCTCAAAACTTGATAGCTGAGACTTGAATTTGATCACAGATTTCAGTTCAGAGCAGTGGGAGAAATGAAAGCGCATTTTAGAGCTTAAACTGGGATCTGGCTGAGATTAGAGGAAGGCTCTTTCTCAGGGTCTGAATTTAAGTATGAGAAAAAAAGTGAAAATCTCATACTGATGTTAAACTGAGTTAAGTACTGTCGACAAAGAATAGGCTGGATAAAGAAGATCCCACTTTGAATTTTCCTTTCTTCTGGATGCGCAGTCTGCGTACAGAAATCCTCACACTCTCCTTACATTTTCAAGTTGTTCTGTCATCTCCAACAGACTTGCTTAAATGGTTTCTCACGATGTTTGGAAAACTGTTATCTCTGATTGTGGACAATATTCTGAAGACATTCTGACTGACTCTGTTGAATGGGAGTCAGTTCTGTTACTTGGGTTCATTTGGTTTCCAAGAGTTCGGTGGGTTAATCTGCATTTCAAGTCAAATTCTTTGTAGAGTAGTAACTCAGCAGAATGTTTGCTTCTTGTTTCTCTCAGAAGGACTTCAGGGTTGCTAGGCTATTGGAGGTGTAGCATGAAAATTAAATATACAAAGTACACCTGCCTTGCTTCATACTGTAATATTTTGGTCCTAAACCCAGCACACTGTGCATGGACCAGGCTGGAATGCAAATAAAAACAAGTATGTCATATCTGGAAGTGGTGGAATGCTTTGCATTAATGTACAGCGTAGAGGGGTCTGTTAACAGATAGGAACCACCACTTCTGAGCAGATAGAATTTAGGTTCTCTTACTGCTCAGTCGCATATAATGCAAGTAATTAAGCTGATTTTATGGCATTTCTTTTGAATTAGTCACTGTCAGATCCAACCCTCCTAGATTTAATTAGCAACAACAGTATAGCCCAAATGCTACAGTAGAGTAGCATATCAACCTTTACAGTCATGTTTTGAAATAATTCAATTGAAAGATCGCTACAGTCTCTTGGTTAGCTCTGTTCAACATGAATTTAATTTCATGTGTTTTAATGAATTTAAATTCAGTTTCAAGTTAAAATGTTGCTCCACAGGAATGACATGTGAAATAGCATTAGAAACATTGACATCATACTAATATAGCGCATTGTCTCTAATTCCACCCACTAGCAAAGACTCCCCCAGTGCTACAATACGACCAACACTAGGAGGTTGAAGTCTTGCATGTGCCTGAGTCATGTGAAGCGCCACCGTACCATTTCAAAATGCTGCTAACGCAACATCATTGGAAAGCTCAACATGCTTGGAGGAGAACACTACTTGTCCATTTTTGTCATGCCTGAACCACAGCACACAGTGTGAACACTGTGAAATTGTTCTCTGCATTTAACCCAGCAGTGGGCAGTTGATGATGCAGTGTGTGGGGATGGTATCTTGCTCACAGGTATCTCAGTGGTGCCACGGTCACTCCTGGGAATCGAACCCACGACCCTGCGTTCACAGGGGCAACTCCCTAACCTCCAGGCCAGCAGTTGCCACTTGTTTTGTCAGCTAGTAGACACCTGCAGCATCATGCTGTGTGATCGGTGAAGAGGGGGCACTAACCAGTAGCCCAAATGATACGTGGTTTATGGTTATGTGATAATCCTCTGGCACTCTAATGTCTAAGAATTGTGCGATTTCTCCCAATCCCCCGTTGGGATTTCTTACCCCCATGCCCCCATTCATCCTGTCCTAGCATATGGCAGGAGTTTCAACTTGCAGGCCCGTGGCAGGTGTAGCTAACAGGCCTGAAATACTGCATAGTTACACTATTGTGTTGATGTGGATGGTAACTGCCCACATGTTTCCTACCACCTCCAGAGAGGTGTAGCAGAAATGAACCATTTCTGTGGGTTGAAGGTTTGTGGTTGGATCGTGGAAATGCTAAGCCTGATCAAACTTCGAGCAGGCGAGGGAGGTGTGCTGAATTTTATATACGTCCGACACATTTTATAAACTGTCCCCAGCTGCACGAGATCAAAACAGAGTCACGCTAAAGACATTGGGATTTGATGTTCAGCGAGATAAAGTGTGTTTTCCAGACGCCACTTATGTCTCCAGGAAAAAATAAAAAGACCTACACTTGTTAAATGGTGTGCTTTCAGAGATGGTCACATCTGAGCAATAAAAACAAGAACAGCAATGTGCTCAGCTGGATGAATACCTTTATTAATCCAGTATGACTGGCCCCTGAAAATACACAGCGCTGCAGCTGACCAGCACGTGTCCAGCTTCCCAGAAAGCTTTATTCAACTGTTTCGCAGCACTTCATCGTCTACCTGTTTTTTCCCCAGGAAGCTCTTTGAATTCTGTTATTGAGTTAAAGTGGTCAGTGCAGTTTCTTGCCAACGTGATCACATCTGTACCTTTTCAATAGATTAGCGTCCTTATATCTGTATTTAAAGGCTACATGTCATTTCTACTATGCACCTGTAGAACTTGGGCAGAATGAAGAACGCAATTTAAGGTAGTATTATGGGGTAAAAACAGTCTGCTCCACTTTAATGAAGAGCTGGATGTGGGTTGAGAAGATTTGGAGAACATATTTCCGAAAAAGATTTGGGTGACTACTAACGTTTAGTGTTTGTTAGTAACATTAGCATCATAGCTAAAACACTAAAAAGCAGCATCTAAGGAAACACGAGTCTCTCTAAAAAAATATATTTGATTCAAAGTGACTTTCTGTTGGTCTGTTCATCATTGACTGCTCAGATGTTAAAGCAGGTGTCAAAAATATAATAAATAAAATAAAGAAAAGAATTCATTACATTAAATAATTAATAGCTAAGACATTGTCAAATGGCAGTGAAAATGTAATGCCCATATTTACATGCAGTTTACCATCCAACGCTTGATCTGTCTAATCCATCCTTCGTTAAATCAGATCAGATGCTGCTGATGGAGCCGAACAAACCCAAGCGATTTCTGGAGCACCTAGAAGTATTAATGGCTAACCTGTGTTCTTCTAACCAACATATTGAGAACTGAAAACAAGTGAGTCATGTTTTATCGTGTCAGTATTGATTTGTATTCACTCTTAGCCTGGTTATTTCAGTTGTTGCCCATATCATGTGTGTCTATAAGATGTAAAGTCATATGCAAGAGTTTTGGCACCTCTATTCAAATGACATATTTTGTTGATGTATATACACACACACACCTCATGTTCACGTCACCTGTGATCACTCATGAGTTATGTATGTATTCAGTATATATTTACATTGCAAACATGTGCTACTTCCACTGCACATGGAAAAAAAAATATTGCCCCCGAGGTTTGCAACACAAAATTGCTCATCACGGCAAATTCCACAGAATGAATGCAATTCCTTTAGGAATTATTCAGTAAGGGCAGGGACTTTAGCACAGACCGAGCTAACGGGATGTCCTGGCCATTTAAGCGATCAACCAGAATCAGCGGGTGATGACTCAGACCCTTTCATCGGATGAAGGTTTTCAGTTAAGAAAACAAAGACAGCTGTGGGGGGGAGGGGTTGTAGGTAAAATAAAATTACTTTCAATTCCTTTTTGCTTTTGGGTGGAACATGTTTTTTGGCAGCACAGTATGTATTGCATGTCACACCGTGGCATTGCCGGCAGAGACCCCCTCATGGGCTCGTGAGTCTTTTTTCCAATAAGTACTGGGGTACTGTCACATACAGGAAGGCGTGGAGGAGAGGACCTGCAATGCACTTTCTACACCCAGTAGAACGAAGGGCAAAAAATGCCAGTGCACTTCACCCACATTCCAGCTGCTCATCTCTGTTAAAAAAAAAAAAAACAGAGACTTCAGTATATTCCTCTAACTTCATTGTTATTTAGTTAGTTATTTATTTATTTTTGCGCCATTGCTAGAAAACTCCGCCTATCCTTCTCTTGCAGGGTTCCCATTATATTTAATAATAAATAAGTCAGCAATGCCATGAAACACAACTAAACAAACACATACAGTTAGATAAAATACACATAAAATAAATAACAGTAAATAAACAAAAATACAGCAAAATGTAAATAGTCATAAATTGAGCAACATATAAATAAATAAAATAAACATATAAATAGAGTCAAATATAAAGTAAAATGAAAATAAAGAATGTAAATAAATAAACGTAAGTATAGAAAATGTAAAATGTAAAAAGGCAGTAAAATGGAATTAAAACACACACAGACAGTTACACATAAAGCGAAATGTAAACAAATAAACGTAAAATGTGCCATAACTTTTGCACAGGCCACAACTGATGTTTTATTATTTTTCAGACAGGGTAAGTTCGGCATTCAGAACAGTAGCTGTTCTCTAAAGAGGGAGTACTTTTCACGGTGTTTGTCGTGAACCTCTGAGACTCTCTCTTTTTCTGACTCTCTCAGTTATTTCTGTCTGTCCATCTGTCTGTCTCTCTCTCTCTCTCTCTCTCTCTTTCTCTCTCTCCAGCCTGTGAGACTGTTGACAATGAGCCGAAGTGATAAAATTCTTCTAAACAGTTTATAAGTCAAAGGTGTTATTTTTTGCGGATTCGGTTTAATTTTAACCCTAAAAACGTAAACATAGTTTGTCCGAGAGTCATTCACAAATACCATATTTAGTCTACAGACATCAAATATAGGACACGGCTCCAAACGCTGATGTCACCTCGAGTGACCTCAGAGAAGAACATTCCCCTCGTGACCGTCCCTGCCTCGCGCTCAGTGAGGAGCTCATACTTTCCAGATGACCGTTGGAATATGCAGGAGACCACAGACTTGTGTGAATATGTAACTCAGCACTGTTGGGTTTTCTCCATCCTTACTCACAGGATGAGTGCCGCAGCTCGCACACTTACACACTCACACACTCACACCTCACAGTGACACTGGGTGCTATTTTGAGGCCCCTGGCTGACCCACCGCTCGTGACTCATTCCCCTCTTTCTCTTTGAGGAAGGGCTGTCATGTCTGCTCCAGGAATGTTAATTAGTTACTTACACACATGAATGTTTACTCAGATAATAGGAGTAATTACTGGGGGGGGAAAACAGGGAGAAATTACCCATAATGACACTCTTTTTGGGTGTGGAGCATTCGTCATATGGGGTGTGTGTGTATGAATGCGTGCACGTATGTGCGTGTATATATCTGTAGAGGTATGTGAACTTATGTGCTTTCAATCTGAAACTCATCAAAATGTGTCACGTGACCTGAGGAAATGAAACATTTGCATCTGAATGTATGTATGTGTGTGTACGTGTGGATGTTTGCATATGTGTGTGTATACAGATACATAATCACTATCTTATTTATCATTTAACAAATCTGGCATTTAGTGCTATGTATAGATCACCACTACCTCTCGGATAAACGTCTAGGAGGTCCTGAATCACTGTAATGTTTGGATGATTGGGGGATTTGCTCCGATCTTCTCATCACCAAAGGAGATGTTTCTCACCCACGCCTGCCTTCTCTTCAGCCCCAGAAAAACAAACCATGAGGGAAGGATGGGAAAATGGTGTGTAAAATTCCGAAAATGAGTGGAATCATCCCTGTGCTGTTTCTGTTTAGATGTAATGGGACCATACAGTGGTGTGCTGGAGTTCCAGGCCAGATCTTGGACTAATTACTTATTATTGTATCCATGATGTTCCTATCCAGATTGGATGCAGATGCTTCCCAAGTTAGTTTGAGCGTATCGAGGGGGTATAGAGCGAGGATTATGGCTGCTTTTTAAGAGTCAGCTGTTTCAGATCTACTGTAGAGCTCGTTGGCCTGCTGTGTAATGGCAAATCCTCCATGGTCTATATTTAACTTCCCTCACTTGGCACTAAGACGGGCCAAGAGTGGCTGCCCACAAACACACACACACACACAAACACACACACACACAAACATTAAAAAAGCATGTGGGTTATGGATAAGGCTTTGTGGGACAGGGGCCACATGCCGCCAGATGTGATACACACTCCGCATGATTTGCCGTCTTTCTTTTCCCCTCCTTCACCTGGATACTATCTGAGATGTCAGCTTCAGCCTCACTGTCCGCTTTCGGCGCCAGGAAATATGAAGTGGAAAAGCAGCACTGGCAGCCAAAGATTTGCCAAACACCTGAAACGTTTTGAATGACACCCCCTCGCGTGTTTATTATTAGCCCCTGAGACGTATTTTCTGCATTTTACCGCCAACAATGAGGCGAAGAGAGGAGAAACAGTGATCTGACAGGGGCCAAGAATAACAAGCAGGAGGGGGAGAGAGAGAGAGAGAGAGAGCGAGAGAGAGAGAGAGACAAAGAGAAAGGCAGAGAGAGAGAGAGAGACACAGAGAGAGAGAGAGAGAGAGACAGAGAGAGACAGAGAGAGAGACAGAGAGAGAGACAGAGAGAGAGAGAGAGACAGAGAGAGAGAGAGAGAGTGTGAGAGAGAGAGAGAGTGAGACAGAGAGAGAGAGACAGAGAGACAGAGAGAGACAGAGAGAGAGAGACAGAGAGAGAGAGAGAGAGACAAAGAGAGAGAGAGACAGAGAGAGAGCGAGAGAGCGAGAGACAGACAGAAAGAGAGAGAGACAGAGTGAGAGAAAGAGAGACAGAGAGAGATAAAGGCAGAAAGAGATAAATAAAGACATAGAAAGGAGGAGATAAAGATGCAGAAAGAAAGAGTTTAGAGAAAAAAACAAAGACAGAAAAAAGAGATTAAGACAGAGAGAGAAAGAGACAGAGACAGAGAGAGAAAAAAGAGTTTAGAGAGAAAACCAAAGACAGAAAAAAGAGATTAAGACAGAGAATGAGAGAAAGATTAAGAGAGAGACAAAAAGAGGGAAATGGAAAGAGAGTGAGAGCTGAGAGGGTGAGAGAGTTGAGAGAGAAAGAGAGATAAAGACAGAGAACGAGAGAGAAATTGAGAGACAGAGAGAAAGAGTTGAGAAAGAGGGAGGTGGGGGGAGAGGGTAAACACACAGAAAGAGAGAAACAGAGACAGAGGGATAGAGAAAGTTGAAAGAGAGAATGAGAGACAGAACAAGACAAAAACACAAAGAGAGAGAGAGAGAGAGAGAGAGAGATAAAGATATAGAAAGAGAGAGAAAGGGGGGAGGAGAGGCAGAGAGGGAGAGAAAGAGGGACTGAAAAAAGAGACACATGTAGAAAGAGAGATAGACACAGAAAAAGTGAGAGAGAACTGATAAAGCGAGAGGGAGGCTAAAAGAATGGACTTATTTTAATACCTGCCCCCACACTAAAGTAAAGGATCACAGTGACTAATATTGTTGATACACATTACTTCATATTCTATTTATAGTGAAACTCAACACAAACTTGGGTCAGTATCTGGGCTAGTCGTGGGCTGATGCTTCACTTTCAGTATCTGCCTCAGTGTTTCTGCTACAGCGCTTCGGTGCCAGTCACGGTGTCCAGGAATGACTCAGGTTGCCGGAAAGTGAATGAAATACCAGTCTTATGCTGTTAGCCTTAAATCCACACATGGTGGGCTGCACAGGAAGAGCACCACCAATTAAAATGAGTGATAAATGCTTTGTAAACATGTTTTGGTGTACATTCAACATAAAAAGCTGACAAGTAATCAAATCCAGCAGGAAAATACAGATGATGAGCTCATATATTGCTTCCAAAGAGCCAGAATTTCTTTTTTTATTGGAGTCTTGAGGGACCTTTTCATACCAACAAAGTGAATCAAAGTAAAATATAAAGAATTGAGTCACTCAACACTTTTGCACAGCACTGTATGTAATATAAATATTGAATACAGATACAATCAGTGACGTTGTGTCACACCCCTAATGAATAAAAAAGTAAATCAAAAGTAACAATAATAATAAAATCCCTACTCATGAACAAACTACCACTAACAGCTACTGCCAGTGTTTCCCTGCATGATACACTACATGGACAAAAGTATTTGGACGCCTGACCATTACACCAACATGGAGTTAGTCTCCCTTTTGCAGCTATAACAGCTTCCACTCTTCTTGGAAGGCTTTCGACAAGAGTTTCTGTGAGAATTCATTTTCTAGCGCATTTATGAGGTCAGGTGCTGATGTTGGACGAGAAGGCCTGGCTTGCAGTCTCTGATCCAGGTCATCCCAAAGGTGTTCTTCCTCACTGACCTCATCCAACCACGTCTTTATGGACCTCATTTTGTGCACTGGGGCACAGTCCTGCTGGAATAGAAAAGGTTCTTCCCCAAACTGTGTCCACAAAGTTGGAAGCATGACGTCCAAAATATCTTGGTATGCTGAAGCATTAATATTGCCCTTCACTGGAAGGGCCACCTGAATTCAGTAATTAAGAGGTGTGTCCCAATGCTTTTATCCATATCGTGAATTCTCTAACTCTCTTTTGGGCAAAAGCAGTTGGGGTCAGGAGATAAGTGGCCAGCTAAGACCTTTGTCATGCTTTCGTGATCCTTTCTTTAAGCTTCCCACTCATTCTTCACCGCTGTAGAGGGTATAGTGGGCCGTTTCTTCTCCACACTCTTCCCAACACAGTCCCACAACGTTTAATTCTGGTGACCACGAATTCATCCAGATTTCCTCCATTCCACACCACTTCCTCACTAGATGAGCCGTGTGGCATCTCACATTGTCCTGCTGGAATATCCGGCCTTTTTCTGTGGCTTTGCTCTTTCAACAAAACCAAATGGACGGATTCCTTCAAACATCACAGCCTCTATGTGGACTCATTTGGCGTGAACTTGCAGCGGCTCCGGCTCCACCCAGTCATGATCACATATGTGGCTCGTTTCAGGATGAAAAAACTCTTCCAAGTATAGTACTGTGCAAAAGTTTTGGTAACAGAGAAAGTATTTAAAAGCTATTTAATACTGGGCAGTAGTGTTCAGTTAGCGTTAAAACACTAATATTACTATAAATACAAATAAAATTAATACATTATTCTTGATGTTAAATTACAAATAGTTGCATCTACATCACCTGTCATTACAGGACAAAGAACAATTCCATATACAGTAAATGAATATTTAAAAGCTGTTTACAATTCTCTTAAGTTTTTAAGTTAAAATACTAATATGACAATAAAGACAGTAAACTGTGGTTTTATGTATGGCAAAGTGTTCGCTTAACCATTGCCAGACCTCTGTCCTCATGGTATTCTTCGTAGCTCCATCAAAAATTTGGGTTTGCTTTTTTATTACTTAATTAGATTAAATTAGGTGTGTTGCTAATGGAATTTTATTAATCCACACAATGACTAAAGGCCTAAAGTCAAAATCTGGAACCAAACCTGTGTTTTTCTAACCAGCTCACAAAATATCAACTACTTTATAGAAAGAAATCTTGATACTTTTTTCTGCTTTCTTATTTGAATTTATTCTAAATTTCACGTGTGTGTTTTGCTGGCACAAAGAAACCCATTGCTGCTGTAAATGGCTTCAAACAGTTTGTATAGGTCTCCAAGACTTTTGCACGGTACTGTTTGCCTCTGGGTGTGTTGTTCATATTTTTCTGCTGCATCTGGTGTTTCTCATTGTTATGTTCTGAGCTCCACTTCTGTAATATGAGAGATTCTGGATGTGATTTATATTGTAACTCCCTTCTCTGTCCTCTACACCTTTTTGAGATGCTTCAATATCTTCTACAGCTCTGATCACACTAGTGGATGCATCGAACAGCTCCTCATTTTCTTTCGCAGCTTCCTACAGTCCCACTAATTATACGAGATCTGAGATTATGAACAGAACAGTCATATTAGACTTACTTCATACTTCAAAGTGCAACAAAATTGGTTTTACCCTTAGAACCCTTAGAGTGTTTTAGTAAAATCAGATTCAACAGTGTTAAACAGTCTAAAACTGGGTTTTTTTCCCCTACACGTTCGCCTTTTATTGCTCTTTCTCTTGACGGGCCACCATTTCGCTGCTCTCCGGACCCCCTCCCTCTGCGGGTTTTCCCCACCCTCTTGTAGGTGGAGACTATCCTGAAAGCTCTCCCAGTTTCTAAGATCTTGTGTTTTTTCCTGTTTGTTTCTACGAACTAAAATAAAAGAAATTTGATCAGTTTTGTACATTACGGTAAATTGCGTATGATGTCATTTAAAAAACCCCAGTAGTGGTTACTATTACATGTTTTTTAAATTACCATAAAGTTGGTTCTACATGACATAGGAACACCAAACAAAGCTCAGCATGACGCCTCAAATATCAACACAAACCAGGGAACTTTATATAAGGAGCTGTTTGGCCGTATGATGACATTTGTTGCACTTCCGCTCACACTCTAACCGTTAATGTGTTGATTTCTGTAATGAGATGATAGAGAGGATGTAGGTCATGTAGCTCTTACATCAAGAGAATTCACCCATTCCTCACCCCTGAAAAAAACAAAACAAAAAAACCCATGGTTTTATGTGTGTGCGATCTGGGTGAGAACTTTAGTCTTCTAGCAGCTGTTTACTAGTATGAGAGGTATGTTTTCTTATGGACTACAATGCACAGATGTATGTCACTCAGGATTAGAGTGTCTGCCAAATGCTGTAAATGTAAATGTTAATATGAATAGTAATATATATTTTTTAAAAACCTACTGCAGAAAGGCTAGGCAGAGACGTTCCCAACAGAAACACAGGACAAGGTTCTTTTCTCTCAGAGGCTCAACCTTGATGATGCTTGAAGAGCTGTTTATGATCTAAAATCCTGACCTTAACCTGTCCCAGAGCAAGGTTGTTATGAAAATCCAGGGTTAGACTAAACTAAGCCTACTGACTGAGTTTGAACCCAAAATCCTCAACAGTAAAATATTGGGGATTTTTGTACTCTTTTTGGAGTGAACGCAATGCATCAATCATGTTGCTAGACTTTATAACAACTGTAATAACTGCATAATAACTGTACTAACATAGAATCTATCACAGTATAACTACTGGTGATGTATACACTGTTACAGATGGATTTTAGAAGTGCTTCTTGTGTATTACCTCCAGAAATGAATGTATCCAATATTATTATGTGTAATTACACGAGTAAAAACTGAAGCTGATAAACATGTATTTACATAAACTGCAATATATTCCAAGGCAGACAAGGCAAAACAAAAGATTTTCATTGTTGTTGTTTTTACAAGGATAATGTCCTTGTATTGCCTTTCAGGCTGCTCAGACCTTCCTTTCCCCCCATTCTGTATCTTTCCTCAGTATCTCGGCCCCCCCAGAGAGAAATAGGCCACTTAATACAGAAGAAAGCAGCTAAAATAGATGCTCACAATCAGTCTGTTTCGGGTCAATGGCTAAAGCACACTCAGAGCTCAATGGGGTCCTGTTTCATCCGCTGCGGACCACCGGGCGTCATGCCCATCCAATTTCAGATACAAGGGCATGATGCACAACTTGCACGTGAGTGTCTACATCCACTTGAGATTTGATTCATGCAGGGTATTGAGGTCAGTATGGCCATTAGATCAGCCCTTATATGGCATGTGTGAACACAGCTGAAGTTCATTTCTTTTTTCTTTGCCAGTGAACTCCTCACACAGAATACATGCATCAACATGCTTCGAACATATATAGATTAGTAATATCCCCATCAGAACAAAACTTTGTATTTCCAAGAAGGCAAGTTTACAGGAAAAAGAAAAAGTCCCCCACTGTTAATGTCATTTAATGTAACAATGTCTTATTCAAAGCCGTTTTAGATGGTTGTGATTGGCCTGTCAGCAGTCATGACTGATTGGCACCACATGGATTCCCATTAGGTGTAATGAAATATTCGTGTGAGGCATGCTGGGTATTGTAGTGAGGGAAAAGGAATGAATGAATAGCATGAATATTATATAAAATGATACTTCTTATACGGCTGGATGTCACAGTTCTGTACCACAGAACACAACAAATAATGTTTTCAACCCAAATTTTCGGACAAAACTTTTAGGCCCTTCCTTTAAGGTGAAGAGCATCTCCTGTAAGTAGAACTACAGCTCCGGAAGAAATTAAGAGAGAACTGCAAAAACGTTCAGTTTCTTAGGTTTTATCTTTATTAAACTAAACAACTTTGCCTTCGTTTTTAAGAACTGTTGACAATCGTTCTCCTAATTTCCAAATAAAATCTTGTTTTTCAAGTGTGAGGGTGGACTGACACCAGTGCCTGAAACAATTTTGTAACATAAATATTAATGTAAATTCAGCTAAATTTCCATATGAAATGTAACTGGATACATTTTTGGCACTATCAAGAGAACACAAAGAAAGCACGTCTTGGGATGGTGAAATACCGCTGTACTCAGAGGTGGGAGGTTAGAGAGCGTTATTTATTTCTCCTTGTTGCTGATTGGCTGCTGCCTTTTGATGCATCTCTCTCAGATGCAGTCCAGCATTCCTGCATCATAACCGTTTCCTGAGTTTCTTGAGGTTACTTTACATTTTTTTAGGGCAATGTATTAAGCTGAGTTTAAAATGAAATTAAAGTGTTTTGGGAGCATATTTGGGCCATGTTTGGGGTTTAGACTATAAAAATAGGCATGCATGGGCATTTCTTATACCACATCATAAATTTGCAGTTTTTCACAATTTGCAAGTGCTCTTGAAACATAACACCCCTGAATTTTGGGGTTCGACTGTACATCAAAATAAGAGAAATGATGCAGTGTTTACAGAATTACCTTTTTGATGTACTTCTAGTAGTGTTTTACGATCCAACTGGTCTCATTGCGAGAGAAGAGTGTCGATTACAGCAGTGGTTTTCATACTTTTCCTCATTAAATAAGATTTGATTCAGGTGATCTCTAATCAGTACCACATAAAGCAGAATGAGGTGCTTGTGTAGGAATGTAACAGACATGGGCATGGCATGGTTGTCAAACTCATTGAGATGCTGATTTAAAACTAAATTGCAGCGTTCTTTTTATTTTTTCGGAGCTGTATGAGGTTTGCCTACAGTTTCACCTGAAATCTCCATCTCCAGTCCCGGAGGGCCAGTTTCAACTCGTTTGTTTATTGCCAGGTTTAAAAAGTGTGATTTTAGGAGGAACTACCAAACTGGGCTGGACATCAGAAGTCCAGGACTGATTTAGACTATACGCACGTCCAGAATGTTCCAGAAAATTGTACAGCATCACTGGGTATTTTGAAAAGCCCTTTATAAATGAAATTATTATTATTATTATTATTATTATTATTATTATTATTATAATTATTATTATGTTTTTACATCATTTTGTTATTATTATTATTATTATTGTTATTATTATTATTATTATATTTTTACATCATTTTGTTGTTATTATTATTATTATTATTATTATTATTATTATTATTATTATTATTATATTCATGCAGAAGAATGTATTTTGATTTACACAGCACTTAAAATGGTTGGAGGTTTTTTTGCTTTAAATAGCTCAGTGTTCCTGCAATTACAGTCACTTGTGGAACTGCACATGCCAGGATTTTTACCACCACGTGTTTTGGATTTTTGCTTCTTTGTGTGTTTTTTCAGTTCTTTACTGACTTTCTCAGCGATACACAATGGTGGCTTGAAAGCTCTTCATTTGTCTGAAGGAGCTAAAACCACACCTCTGTCCTAAAAGCTTCCTCTTCCGTTTCCAAGACGCTTTCTGCTGGAAGTGCTTTTCAGAATACAGGGACGAAGCCTGGCTGGTTTGGATTGTTTGTTGGCCGTATGTGCACGTGTAGAGTCCATAGCCTTGGTGCACCACTCAGAAATCCACTCTGGCAGCCAGTAAAGTGGTTGTGCTTTATGGTGAAAGTTTAGCCGTCACTGTAAAACTGAATGGTGCTGCACACCCACTATTCAGGCTGTAGACGTCAGTCCTGCATGGAAACAGATTTCTACAAGATAGATCTGCCTCAGAGTTGTTAAAGTTTAAAAGGCCTCTCCTTCGCCCTTTGAAATGATTTCAGGTGGAACTGTAGGCAGATCTGCTGTAAGTCACCTCTGTTGTAAGGAAACCTCATATTTGTGCTAACAGGAGATGACCCCAAACGGCCTAAAAGTTTTGGCCTAAAACTAACGTGGAAAATATTATTTGTTATGTTATGCTGTATTCAGTGGTACAGCATTGCATCCTCATCCTCATCAGATTCATTATTTAATTTCAATTACATGCTTTTATTCATTAACTTCCACTGACTACTACAGCCACCATATGTAAACTGGTGTCAGCTAGTTCTGTATATAAATACACGTGTGGGTGTTTTTAACAGCAGTGTTCCCTTTAACACAGTTACACAGCTGCAGTTCAAATATTTCCGTAAATCTCAATTTAAACATTAATGTAATCAAATCAAATATAAAAACAAACTGATTGGAAGGCACTTTACAGTGCAACCTGATAATACATACTGTGAAAGCAACCCAAGAGTATCTCAAGTAACAGAAATGGGATGTTCTTCAATGGCAATCACATGATCTCAACCCAGCAGAGCAGCTTTACAGTTATAGACAAAAGTAATGCGAAGCGCTGTGTGAGGTGTTGTCCTAGCACGAAAAAAGGCCTGAAGCGTGACCGCAACACGTTTTTGAATAGATTGTATATCGTGATGGCTTCACGAAGTGAGGGCTCAGCGCTGCGTGCTGCTCGCACCCTGAGCACAGAAAGCACCTGCTCTATATAAGCTTCCAGCTTCCATTACTTGTTTAGCTTTGTTAGCCACTTAGCTCAAATACAGAACCGAAGAGGCAAACTTCGGAAACCTAACATGTCTTGGCTGATCGACTACATTGGGGTTTGGGGATTTAGCACCAAAACCATCGTATTAAGAACAGGGACCAAAAAGAGTAAGGCTGATACACACAGCTCAGCGAGTTGGTAAGGCTATGTGGGTGATGGTGTTAGACAGTATGTGCATGAATGTGTGTATGTGTGTGTGTGTGTGTGTGTGTGTATGTGTGTGTGTGTGTGCGCGCGAGAGAGAGAGATTTCTAACAGTTTTGAAGTGTTCGCCACAAACTTGTGGGTGTTATTCATAGTCTGGTAGCCTCATCAGTTAAGCACAACTTAGCACGTTGTTTTAGCCAGAAGCTCGTCCGGATATGAGTCTGCACCAGTGTGTGTGTGTGTGTGTGTGTGTGTGTGTGTGTGTGTGTGTGTGGGTATCTGTGTCTCTGTGTGCATGTTGTGTAACAGTGGACCCATCTGCCATGAACAGACCCATCTGATGCCAAGACTTGACCTGGTCCCCAAACAGATGCCCCCCACCACACACACATCTTACACATTTACGAAGCCCATTCATTTTTTCCCTCTTTTAATTTGCTCTCTTTGTTGCATTTTGTTCCCTACAACAGTAAAGGTTTAACATCTTTCTGTTTTGCATCTTTTTTTACTGTACTGAGGTTCGGCGGTAGTGCAGTACAAAGATATGAGCAGTTCAAACTGCAAGCAACAATCGTACATCCCACATTCATTTTCAGTGGACAGGTAAAGCAATTCTCTGATATTCATGTTTCAAATAATCTATGCTGGATGAATGCTAGCTGTGCTACATGGTTACCAGTAAGATCCAGTGTGTCCAAAACCTTAACTTAGTGTGTGTCACAAAGTTCCAGTGATATTTATCATTTATATAAACCACATTGTGGAGAGACTGGGTATAGCTGTACTGTTGCCATGGTGGGAAACTCATGGTTTAAAGCCTGTCTGGTTTCTGTGACATGCAATAATACAGTCCAGCTCTGTTTTAGCTTCAAACTCAACATTAACAAACTGTGCTCTAACTGTGCCAGTGTTGCATAAGATTTGTCAAACCTAGCAACAGTAGCTGCCAAAAAATGTTTTTGTAGGCAGAACCTGGATTGCTTGATCTACAAATCACCACCAGTCTGGCACAGATGGCACAACTTATGTGTGTATATGGTCTTTAATAGCTTCTTTGGGAAATACGGGTTTACCACCAGAGCACAACACCTGAGCACTTGGTGGTGTGATTTTCCATATGATGACAGAGCTGGGTTTAGAAAGGGGAAGCTTATTCATTTCATGCTGTGCTGTTCAGATATTGTCACAGTTGTAATGAAAACTGAGTTGTAATGAAAAATTTTACTTTGGTTGGGGAACAAGCCAAACTCCCCTTCATTTTCAGTGAACAGGCAAAGCAAGTCAGGTTTTTTGCTAACTGTGCTAGCACTGCAGTCACTATAGTTACTAGCAAGAGACACGAGGGGCTGCATATCCAGTGTAGGGAGAAAACCATGTACCTGCCAAAGCTGTAAAACCAAGAAAAGCTTCAGAACTTTGAATGGAGGTTAATGGAACAAGATCAGTTCGGTTCAGTTTTATTGTTCATATGTAGGTTAACACAGGGTTAATGATACAATGAAATGGGCTGGATGAGAAAAATGGGTCAACTTAGGATAAAAGGACTACACGTATAAAACACCTAATGTAAGATCAAAAGATTTTAAAATGTTATAAATTGGTGGTAAAAACTCTCGTCTTGTACTCTATGCAGCCATGCTTCTGCATCATCTACCAGATGGTCACAAAGGGAACACTCTGTGTTGGATGGCTGTGGGCCTTAATGCTGAGTCCCTTCTGCAGAAGGTAGACCCCTCGAATGGCAGGGAGTGATGTGCAGCCGTGGGTGGAGCAGTTCCCATACCATGCTGTGATGCAGCTCATTAGCAAGAAATCAGTGGTGCACCTGCAGAAGTCTGTGATGATAGTGGCATTCATGCCAAACGTCCTTGGACTCCTACTGCTGGCGAGCTTGACCACGGTGTTTGTCTGCTGTGTTTAGGAGAGTGAACTAGTTGCCATTTATCACATGTGAACTCACCACAGCTCACAGCGTGAACAGTGTGAAATTCTTCCTCTGCATTTAACCCGAGTGAAGCAAGGCAGCATTCACAGAGCAGTGTGTGGGGAGTGTACCTTGCTCAGTGGTACCCTTAGTGCTCCCACTGGCAGTCCTGCGATTCTGACCCACGATCTTCTGATCACAGGGGCAACCCCCTAATCATCAGGCACACCGAAGAACTTGGACTTACTGACCCTTTCAAACTCAGCATCACCACAGTGGATGGTGAGATGACTAGTCTCCTGAAGTCCTCGATCATCTTGTTAGTTTGACTGTTATTGAGAGAGAGGTTGGTCGATATCTTCACCTCCTCTTTGTAGGCCATCTCATCTCAAGCCCAAACTGGTCCGATCATCAGGGAACTTAAAAACAGTGATGAATCTATATTTGTCAACTTAGTTGTATGTGAACAGGGATCATGGGAGAGGCTGAGCGCACGGCCTTGTGATGCATCTGATCTGAAAATCTGTGAGGATTAGGTGTGACCAGATTTCTAAAAAGGTCTGCAGTCCAGAAGCACCAAAATGACCTGTACACTAATGTTGCACCAATTTCAGGTCCATCAGATACTGACTAGTCAAGTGTTCTATTTCTCGCTAAGAACTAGTCATGTGTCTGTCTGTTAATGAGAGTGACCCTTCCGGATAAGGACAACCAGCAAGAACCTGGCTGATTCTGTGCAGGCCATGTGATAACTGAGCCGTGTTCATAGCCGTTGCGTGGCTGTGAATATAAAGCTGGTGGTGCACGCCTGATTGAAGTGATGTTCTTGTTCCATTCACAAGGACACTTGAAGGCATCTGTGGACCTTCTTAAAGGCCAAGGGGCTTATTGTTAGTTTCCTCTGCTGCAGCTAGTACTATATCAAAGCTTCAATAAATCCTTAATCACGTTATATTTAAACAACAAGGACTCATGGGGTTCTTCCAAAATTGTTCCCTGTTTTTCCTGGCATACTACCTGGAACACAATGTAACCGGGGGTTCTGTCTTCCCTTCTGCACTCTACAGTCCTAAGACTGATTCAGAGAGTTTGCGTTATTTTAGGATGAAATTTTAACTTCTTTACTCAAACACATTGTCAAGTAGGTACCACCAGTAACTCCAGAAAAAAGGCCTAAACATTTGTTCGCATGTGGAATTTGTTTCACACTAAAATAGTCCCTGACCCCGAAAGCGTTTGAGAACTGCTGCTTTAGAGAAGCAGAAGCACTTCTTCAGTGGCACCTTTTCGGCAACTTTATTTATGAACGTGTCGAGGTGTGAGTACGCTAAGCTAAAGCCTGTCAGGCAGAAGAGAGTCGAAGAACTGGCAGACGGAGAAGTGGTGAAGAAATGTGAAGCTGTTGAAGGAGTGTGTGTGTGTGTGTGTGTGTGTGTGTGTGTCTGTGTGTCTGTGTGTCTGTGTGTGTGTGAGAGAGAGAGAGAAAGAGAGAGAAAGAGACTTCACACATCTGTTCTATATATGTGTGAAGCCATGATTTCTCTGGCAGACTGTTGTTTCTAACATTAACTCAAGCTGGCGCTTTAATATTCAGTGCTGGATGAAATATATGTATGTGTGAACAGTAAACCCCTGCTTATTCACGGTTCAGCAGTCGCGGCTTCAGTCCCTCGCGGATTTTTTCTGAGAATGGAACTAATCATAGTTTGCGGAAACCCCCACTCGTTCATGGAAACCACTGATATCCTCCGCATTTTTTTGCTTTTGTGACGTCTGGGCTTCGACCGCCATGCCCCCTCGTCCTCGTGCTGGTTGTTTATGTTTAGAGGTGGCAGTTAGCAAGGCAATCAGATGCTGAGCAGCGGCGGCTCATTCAGTCCTAAGCGCAGCGCCCAGACGAGGCCCGGATGTCACAGCTTTTTTCATGGTAATATATAATTTTTCATGCTTTCAGTAATATATAATTTTTGTCTTTAAGGGTAATGTATTAAGCTGAGTTTAAAATGAAATTTAAGTGTTTTGGGAACATATTTGTGGGCATATTTTTACCACATCACAACTTCGAGGTTTTTCAATATTTTCGCTCTCTGTCTCTCTCTATATATACAGAGGCCTGTTTTGTTGCCGCACAACCTGGAATTAAAATGGATTGTTTGAGATGCGTTTTTTTGTGAAGCAAACAACAAATAGGACAAAATAACAGAAAACCTTGGCGTGCATACCCCCCCACCCCAAAGTGTGTACCTTGTAGCGCCGT
>JBBPCX010090122.1:0-21493 GCA_037974365.1 Hydrocynus forskahlii | reverse complement strand
TTTTGCGAATGAGTGTGAAAAATCTTCAAGTTTAAAGAAGCTCTAAATCAGCGGTCACCAACCCTCTTCCTGGAGATCTGCTCTCCTACTGTGTTTCACTCCAAACTGCATCTAGATTTCAAAAGCCTGGAACTAGATTTCAAAAGAGCCAGGAAACACACCTAATAATTTTAGTTAGTAAATCCAACTCAGTAGGACAGTTTCAGTCCTGTGTAAAAAGGGGCTTCAGCAACAAAAAATGAGCGCTACAGGGATTTCCCTAGAAACTGCTTGGGCCCTTGAACGGGTGGGTTATGTCCTTCCCTTTTAATTCATAAACACATTATTTCAAATATATTACAGTTAAACGCAACTTTAAACAGAACCCTAAAAAAATCCTGGTGTAGCAAGTCAACAGATCATTCTCCATTAATGTCAGTGGCGGGAGGTCAATGACTGTATTACTGGTTAGAATGATCTGCCCCTCACATTAGAGCACAATAATGTAATTGACAATCAGAATAAATTTTAGAGGTCCTTAGATTTTGATGGAAGATTATGATAAGTCTTTTAAATGTGAAATGATGAACTGTGCTTAAAACATGCTTAACGAGAAGCTTGGCAGGCTGGTCCTGTTTTATTCAGAGTTCAGCTTCAAATGAAAGATTCACTGAAAACCTGCAAAAAAAGTGTCGTTTGAGGAGCTGTGTGGTGTTAAATGCAGTAAATCCAGAGTGGAACTTGAATGCACCCTCCATTAGCTTAACCCTAACCTAACACAGTGAATGTCATAGAGGTGCTATAGGAAATTATTGCTATAGGGTTGTTAGGCCCACCTGTGGCTACAGCCCTGAAATTTTACGAAGAGCCCCAGATCTATTCTCTATACCAATCTACCCCCCATAACCACAAACAGAAATTAGGCCTCTGGAATTATCGGCTACAGAGAAGAGCTACAAGTACTCACCGAGTGGAAGGAGGGGCTGAATGAAAAGGGGGCGGGTCTGAACGCCGCAGGGGAGGAGGGAATGGAGGTGGAGATCGGGGGTTTGGTGGAGCTGGAGGCTAGGCTGAAGCGCTGGCCGGTGTCAGGGGGAGAGGAGAGCGAGCGAGTGCGTCTTTCCTGCAGCTGCTCCGCTGTGCTGCTGGGGGCCTCCAGAGAAAACACGGCGAGGTTGGAGCTCTGTGTGGGCGTGCTGGGGGGAGACGAGAGGCCAGAGGCTAAAAAAAACAAAAAACAAAAACAAAACAAAAAAAAAACAGGACATGATGAATCTTAACACAATCTCAATGTTACAAATCTGACAGCCACTAGTCTTAATGAGTGTTATCTTCATAATGTCTCTTAGGGACATAAGACCAACTGTGTGGAATAAATAGAACAAATAAACAAGAAATGTCCTCAAGATAATGTTTAATACCTCATCCTGCCTTTGCCCTTACACCTGCCCACGGACCTGCACAGTTTACTGCAGATCTAATCAGACCTGCTGTGTCTTGATGTTTTACCAGCTCAATCAGCCCAGGAGAGTGGAGCACGTACGTGCTACAGGAGTTGTTACCAGTCAATGTACCCCAGTTTAGAGGGTCCAGACATGATCAAGAATACACATCTGGGGACTTCTCTTCTACCTTTGGGTCTATATTTCTGAAAATGTCACCTCCAAATGGTTGGTAATGTAAATAAAGGAGAACTGCACTAGCCAGTCTATTTACAAGACTGTCAGGACTCTGATTGGCTGATTTATCAATGCTGATCAGCAGAAACACAACTAGCCCCCCCCCCCATACACACACACACACACACACACACACATACCCATGTGCACTGGAAATAAAACAACAAAAAAAATGTGTCCCATGACAGCAGCCCCAAACGCAGCCTTTGGTGCTGGGGGACACATGACACTCATACATCCGCTGACCTACTGGCTTACTGCTGTACACCAGAGGACACAGTGTCACCCCTGACCCCATTCTCACACAGAACAGAGCCCAGAACACGTGTTTAAAAAAAAAAAAAAAGATAAAACATTAAAAAGTGGTTTGACAAAGTTGTGTACAAAAGTTTGTGCACCCCTTGGTCATATGGTCATTGCATTGATACAATTTTTGTAACTTCCTCTCTGTATACCACCACAATGGATCTGAAATTAAACAATCAAAATGTGATGGACGTATGACTTTCCGCTTGAAATGAATGGGTGTAACAAAGGTATTGGATTATTTTTTCAGAAATAACCATCATTTTTCCTTCCATTTTAAAAGGTTCAGAAGTAATTGGACAAAGTAATATAATGTAAAACTTCTGTATTGTTTTAATACCTGGAGGAAAATCCTTAACCAATGACTGCCTAAAGTCTGGAACCAATGGACACTCCCAAATGCTCAGTTTCCTCCCTTGAGATGTTTTGCCAGGTCTCCATTGCTGCTGCCTTCAGTTGCTGCTTGTTTGTTGGTCTTTCTGCTTTAAGTTTTGTTTCCAGTGACTGAAAGCTGCTCCACTGCATTGATATTAGGCGACTGACTTGCCCATTGAAAAATATCCCATTTCTTTACCTTGAGAAGCCCTTAAATTTTGTCCACCATCTACACATTAATAATACACCTTAATCCAACTATCTCTCTGAAGAACAAGCACAACAGATAAGAGTAAACACTGTGTACCAAAGCCAGTCACCCCCCTACCCCCACAATGTAAAAGGAAGGAAAAAGACAGCCTTACAAGAACTTTGTCTGCCGAAGCTTGTTTATCCCCTGCTTGTTTACCACCCACCCCCCCAAAAAATTTTCTTCAGATCTGCATCAATCTCACAACCTACCTTTAGCACCCTCTGTTGACGGAAAACTTAAATCCATGCGCAGCTGAGTTAGAATGTATTAACTCTCTATAAACAATGATAGCAATCCCACAGTGGTGCAGTGGGTAGCACTGTTGCCTCACACCTCCAGGGTTGGGGATTCGAATGAAGGTCCTGGCCTTCTGTGTGTGGAGTTTGCATGATCCCCCCATGGTGGCGTGGGTTTCCTCCGGGATCTCCGGTTTCTCCCACAGTCCAAAGAGATGCGTGTCAGGTGAAGTGGGGATTCTAAATTGACAGTGGGTGTGAGTGAGTCCACCACACTTAGTCTATGCTGACCTAGACTTCCTCACATCCACATTTCTGATTGTGACCAGTTGGGTTCCATGAATTTCGCTCAGTAAAACAAAATTGTAAATCTCCACAAACGGGTCAAGGAGAAACCACCCAGGAGAAACCACGAACAGCTAATACAGTTCCCTCAGACTGCTTTCTTGTTTGAAAGGAAATCAGTGTAATTAATAGAACTAATTATGAGAATTCCTTAGTGCCGAACAGCAGTGACTGAAAGTGTGTGGTGCGTCTCTGGAATCCCCGCTATCTCCTGACATTTAGCCCTCGCTGCCAGCTGGACGCTGCGTGTTTGGTGTGTCACCGTGTTGACTTCTTATTTTAGCCCTGCCACTGCCACACATTCCTCAGGAGTGGATAAGCCAGCCAGGCCTGCACACGGCCATAGGCTGGACTAAGAGCCTGACCGTCTTTTCTCTACTGAACCTGCCATTTAGATTTTTGGTCCACACACAAATCCATATTCCGAAACGCATTAGTACAGTGGGCATGTCGTAGGTTGAGGAAGCCTCAGGTCTCATTTACGCCACATTGCAAATCCAATTTTTAGACTCGAGTATTTGGATTTCATGTTACAAGGTCACAGAATCTGACTTGGTACAGCTGTAGTGGCATTTGCTCATTTATCCATATTGGTTACTATGGATGGTCATGATTTTGGAATAATCGAATAGTCATAAAATATAAAAAATGAAAAGTTTAGGCGACTACTTGTACCAAAACACAACACGCTTTACTACTTAAACCAGACTCGTTCACTAAGGGTCCAGGTGACACCAAGAGCAGGGCTCACTGAGGCAGACCAGCCAGGTCGTAAGAGCTTTTGATCACTTCCCATCTGTGAGCAAGACTTTCTCTTAGACGCAATCTTTGCTCTGGTAGCTTGCCGCTCCAGCAGACCAGGCCTCAAACGTCAAGTGCATTCCTGAAGAGCAGCACGTTTTATTTTTACTGTTACTCAGCACCATCCATACCTGGCCACACCTGAAAGGATCGGCATTTGTGGATGCATGGACAGAAACACTCAGTATGCTAAAGTGGAATAAAGCCTACTTTACTTCTCCACTAAGTGAGGGGCTGGTCTTCCAAGACCCACCTTGGACGGTCACATTTCATTTGAGATTCTGGGTTCTGGGTGAGGAAAGGCATGAGCTTAGTGGACTCGTGGTGAAATGGAGGTGGGACCCAACAATACGCCATAAATCCAAAAGCAACCAGCTTTCCTTCTGATGAGGGAGTTCTGCTACATCAAGATGCACCTGTTGCCAACACAAGTTTCGGTTTCTGCACACACAGAAAAGCACTGACCCACAGAATGGGTCTAAGGTCACCATGCCCGTGAGCTAGCAGGGTTTAAAGCCCACCAGCACTGGGCTTTAGGAGTCACCTTGGGCGCCAGCGTGGCGAGGTTGTGGCCCCTCACCCTCAAAACATTCCATGACAAACTCAGATACTACATGCGCACACACACACTCACTCACACGCTCACGATCATGCGTACACATATGCATACGTATAGGCACAGGCACACCTACACGTACACATGCACATTCTTATATGCACACACTTATACACACACATGCACACATACACCCATGTGTATGCATAGGCATACATATGACAATCAGAGGCATACATGCACACACACACACACACATGCACTCATTCATACACACATCCACTCACACAGGCACACACATGTACACTCATGCATACGCACACACACACACACGCACGCAGGTACAGGAATATACATAATCAAAAAACTATCCAGAACCACAGGTTTCTGTGTGCTGTTATAGCATTGACAGTAGGAGTGTATGTTGTTTCTGTGTTGTTGCAGTGTTGCTGTTGCTTTGTGTTTTGTTCTGTGTTTGTGTGGCTGGTTCTTGTTTTTCAGATGCAGCTTTTGGAGTGATTACACAGTGGCAGCAGTTTTTATTTGGATCTTCAACCTCTTCAACTTCAACCTTTTTTCTCTCTCTCTCTCTCTCTCTCTGTATTTTCTCTACGCCTGTCTGATTTGGCTTGATTTTAAATTAAAGAATAAATAAAAAAAAAAGCTTGGTAACAAGAGGGGCATATCCTGTCAAGCTCCACTTGGCAAAGCAAAGGTGTCTGGCTCAACAAGGCACCCAGACTCACATTCTGCTTGCTAAGATGCCGAACACGACAGGTTAAAAAAAAAAAAAAGAAAAGAAAAAAAGGAGTCCTCTGGAGAGATGGAGCTCAATCAGGATGATCTGAAGAGGTAAAGCTCTCATAGCTGGATGCTGAATCAAATCCTCACAACAATGTTCCAACATCTAAAGTCTTCCCAGAAGAGCAGAAGCCATTACTGGAGCCTGTGGGTTCAGAAGAAACACTGGAAGAGGTGTCTATACACATGAAGCCTGTGATAACTAACTAAGATCTAGAACCCGTGGGCAGGGATCCCACGACCAGGCCTAATTCACCCCCCCCCACACACACAGACAGACTACTGTTGCTGAAACCTTATCTCTTCTCTTCCTTGAAACGTAAATGTTACGTTTCGCAATACGAGCGTCACCGAGTGTGAATGTGTAAGGACGATCATCAGAAGGTTAGTGTCTAAAGTGATCCCTCGATGTACCAACAAAGATCAACACTTTCTGGGAAAGTCTGCCCTGGATCTTCTCGTTCCTGAAGAGTATTTGTTTTATTTCCAGACCTCAGGAACAGGAAAACCCCGTGTCCAGATCTTGCCAGCAGATGCTGCATGTTCTGAGATATGCTCTAGGAAAGAGTGAAGATGTTGACTGGTGTGAACTGATGCAACACGTGGGAGGCAAAAAACTGGCGCTTCAGTATCCCTGCTTAGAGCAGATGGTGAAACCAAGATGACCACATTCTCGCCTCCATGTCTGTTCATCTCAAATACAGACGGAAAGAGCTGTGAGTTAACAGATTTTTAAAATGCATGTTTAACCTCACCCTAATCCAGACCACTTTAACATTACTGAGAAGATCAGGTCACATTAGGCTTTTCTGAGCATATGGTGCATGTCATCATTTCTCATTAGGGAGGTGTCTGATATGGGCAAAAAACATGGAGTTGGATATGGGAAAAAGCCTGAAAGATCATGTAAACACTGAGCAAAGTGCCGTAAAGAGAGACACACAAAATAACACAGACGAGCAGCAAGGCTGGCTACCTACATAGTGCACTAAAATACAGGCTCCTGCACCCAAACAGTGTAAAACATGTCTAACAAAGAGTCACTGGATTCAGCCATGTGTGCATAATGGACACACCGGGCACTATATGGGTGTTGAAACTGGAATTTTATCACTTACACAGCGCCCCCTAGAGGAAGTAGGGAGCTGTTTATTATCAACAGATCACATTGGATTGGTATCTTATCAGCAAATCCTCAAGGCCAGTGTAACCCCATGTGGTGCGTAAACCCTGTTGGCAACTGCAACAAATAAAACCATAGATCTAAAACAGTACAGTCAATGCATTAAACACAAGACTACAGCTAAAGCCCACCTTCCTCCAGGACCACTCAACCCAGCACAAAAAACAAATGAGTACCAGCCTGGATTTTGCGTTAACAAAACCTCAGAGAAAACCATCAACACATGCTGTCTTCCAAAACAACTGCTTACCCAGCAACTCAGGTGACCCCCATATCCTGATTTTCCATTCAAGTACATCGAGGTCACATTTTTGGTCCATGCTGTCTGAGAGAGTCGGGGTCAGTCCTGTTCCAAATCAGGACCCGAGCCAGACCCTCTTACAGTGTGTATCTGAACAGGCATTCTGTAGGTGCCCGCCCAACAGGAGAGCTGCACCCAGGCCGGATATTTTAATAAAGTTTGACCTACAAAAAAGACTGCTGGAGGCTGAACACACACTGAACGACCAGGGCCAGCTCTAACAGCAGGAGGCAACTGCACTGGCCTGACCTGAGACAACCAGACAACAACAGCTATAAATGATAAAGATTTATTGACATTTATGATCAGTATAACTAAATTATTAATAAATGCATATATTGGAGAATAATTCAGTGGTTAAGACGTAAAAAAAGAGTGGGTTTGGTGTGAAATGCTCTAGGCAGTAGTAATGAAAGGAAATAGACGTCTGCTTCACAGAAAGTCATATGAAAAGCATCTACAAACTCCAGCAAAACAACATCTCAAACACCAGACAATGCATTCATTAACATTTCATAGAAAAACTTTCAGTGAAGGAGCTTTTAGTGGTAGACGTTTGGTTCCATTCACGACCACTGGAACGTTTCATACCAAACCCCTGCTGAACTACTCTGTTCACATCTCAATCATTTAATAATGCAGAAATTCCCCTTTAAAGTGCTCTTTGCGTGCCAGTAATACAGTACCAGGGAGTTTTGGGGGCTCGGACTGCCGCCTCCTGCTCAGCTGCTCCTGGTCCCGGCGCTTCTTGCTCCTGCGGAGACTGCCGAACCTCTTCAAAGGAAACGACATGCTCTACCCCTGCACATGCCCGTCAAGAGTGAGGACTGCGAGATGGTGGGACTCTGTTCTGTTGTCTGATGCTTGTTCTGAAGTTCACCAGATGCAGGCGTAGCTGCTGAATACTCTTCACTAAGATATCTCACAGCTTTGTCCTTCCATTGGTGAGCTCCTAATGCTCAAGCATTGCTCAGGTTGCAATGACTCTCCCATCCCAGGAAGTGCTGGAGGATGCCCACTGCTACAGGAGCCCCCAGGAGAAGAAAGAGTTGCTGCTACTCTGTCCAGTTGCAAGGTAGTCTCGCACAGGGTTTACTCCAGAGCCAGTTCCTACCTTGCCTTCACTCCTCCAGCTGATGCCCCTTGATTTCCCCCACAGATATCTCCAGCTCTTTCTGCTGTAAATTGCCAGGTGCAACCGCATGCCTTTTGAAAATAGCCCACATGGCAGGACAACGTAAAACGAGACCAACCAGCAAGAGCCAACTCCACCCACTGTCTGGCCCAGACAACCTCCCAGCTGGCCACACCTCCATCCTAAACCACTGACCACATTTCCAGCCTGGGTTCCTTTGTCCTGAACCCTTTTGCATCTGTGCCACCGCCTGTTGTTTAGACTTCAGGCATTAACATGAAGCTTGGTGTGTTTGTTGCCCCACATGGCAAACAGAATAAGATCATTTGAAGCACTATGTGGGCGCATTCCTTCATTGAAGTGCCCCCTGAAGTGGGAGAGGCAACGCTAACTAACCCAATTTCAAACAAATGCGCAACAAACTACAGATTGCGGTCCTCTGTTCCTCTGACATGATTTGGTCTTCACAGCCTTACGTCACATTTACAGAGTTCTTTCACCTGTTGAAATGGTCAGATCATTAAATCTCTGGCCACTCAGGCCAGTTCACACATTTCTGCTAGGCCCCCAATGATCGCCACCTATTCTCTCAATTTCCATAGCAGTCATATTACACACCACAATGCCGCATGTCTAGCACCTGAACCTTCTGACGGACAGAAGACCACCACTCACCTGAACTCTTATTCTACTCTTAAAGGGCCCATACTTGGAAAACTGAACTGTCCTTATTTTTTTTGATGGATTATGTTAACACAGTTAGAGGGGAAAAAAACCCAAGAAAAATGTAGGGTATGGGCCCTTTAATGACGTGTCTGCTTTCTGCCCTTTCACTCTCTGAGTGACCTTTAACGACTTCCACCTCCCTCTGCCTTTCTTAGAGCTCCCTGCTGCTCCCGCCAGCCCTCCATTTCTCATCCATGTTTGAAAGGGCAGCAGGGGCTTGGTGTTTGTTTCCTGGGCCACATCACTGTCACTGTGGCCTGCAGTGGACATGGATAGTGGAAAAGATACATGACTGTTACTCAGTGTTACATGACTACGTCTATGTGAGGGGATTCACTCTGTTTGCCCTAGATGGCTGGCAATGCATGGCGAGACATGTTCAGATAAGGGCAGATATTCACGCTCCTCTATAAGGGCGAGAATTCCTCAGATAGCGATCCCAGCTCAGTCAGGGGACACAGAGAACGTAGGTATAAGGTCACGTTGCCTGCTCTCGTCACATGTACTGAGGACTGATGTGGACCTGGCTTATGGGTGGTCAGTACATACAGCAGACGACAGCAGACATGCCTGGAGGGGTATATACACTTTAAAGAAACCTCTGTGACAGGTCTCAATGTCTAAGGTCTGGTTGAGAGACAGTGCAAGTTTGCTCACTGAGACTGGTGGTTTGAGTGACAGTGCCCCCTAGTGTGCACTTAAGGATGATCAAGACTTATTTATGTGTGTATACATACTCAATCAGTCCTTCATTAAATAAAATCAGGAGCTGCTGATGGACTTTCACAAATCCAAACAACGGCTGGAGGAATCGAGGAGGAATCTGGAACCGAACCTGTGTTTTGTTTTTTTTTACACATAAAACAAATCTTGATACTTTGTACTGCTTTCCTATGTGTTTATATTTATTCTAATGTTAACTTTGCATGCAGAAAGACACTATCACACGCTGAGATGGTACTGTATGCACACAAATATACAGCATATGTACTGTAGGTCACTCATCACACTGTTTAAAGCAAATACAACAAACGAATCTCAGCACTGTGCTGGAGAAGTGTGTATCGTGTAGGAACAAGGAAATAAACTTGTATTAGGAAAAAGAAAAAAAAAAGAAAACAGTAAACAGATAACCTCCTTTCTGTTCTCAGAAATTAAGAAATATCACAGTTCCAGAAACAAACCCATTCACTCCTAAATCCCCTGTGTTTGAGTTGAGCAGCTCTACCAGGGGAGGAACATGAGCTCCACTGCAGAAGAGGTCACTGTGGCTGGCCCAAACCCCGGAATATTCCTCTCATTAAAGCCAAACAGTCCTCTCCTCCTCAGCAGGGGAGATTGACTCACGCCAGCACACCACCGTGCTGGCGGGATCTCTCATGTGTTTGATATATTTTACGGATTTTATGTTAATTTGCTGGGGAATTTCCCAACAGGGATCATTAAAGTTCATCTGAGATGAATGAACTGAAATGCGGCCAAGCATGGTGAGCTGGAGATCTCAGATATGGCCCAAATTTGTCCATCCTAGACCACATACAGACACACACACACACACAAGCTATACACTGTAACAAGCAAGGCTCCATGGGTGAAGAACAAGGGGGAAACCACTACTGACAGAAAGGCCGTAAAAGACAAAACTAAATTTTGAAAAGAAAAAAATAACTTTTAAAGATAAGCCACAGTCTTTTTCAAGATAATACTTTATGGACATATAAAACCAAGCTTTATGGGAGCAGTTTATTTTTATGTGATGAAATCAAGCCCATAAAGAAAAGAACACCATGTCTATAGTAAAATATGGTGGTGGTTCTGTCATGAGGTGGGGCTGCTTTGTTCCCTTTGGCTCTAGAGGCACATAATATTTCACAGGAATGATGAAACCTGAGGATTAGCAAAACATTTTAGAGTGAAATGTGTTACCCAGTGTCAGACAACCAGGTCTTTCAGCAGGTCAATGACCCAAAGCACAAATCCAGCAGCATACAATAACCTTTATTTTGTTTTAAACCAGATAGACCGTTTTCAATGGGCCAGCAATGAGTCTTGACCTAAACCCCACTGAAAACCCTTGGAGAGAGCTGAAATCAGCCACTGCAAAAAAGACACATGCCTATTTAAAAGAGCCTGAATGCACAGCAATGGTAGAGTGGCAGAAACTACCAGCAGATGATTGCAAGAGAAACTTTTTGATTAGAAGAAATATTTTGAGAAACTATTATTAGTCAAGGGTGTAAATATTTGTGTACAAGGTTCATTTTATGTTTGTGTTATTTCACCACTAAGCTTTTTCGTAATGACTTTCTTTGTTTTTGGCTCAGCAACCTTGGACATTTTATTAAATATTTTAATTATAAAAAAATTGGTAAATTTATGCCTTTTGAAAATAAGGTTATTGTAAGAATTCTTGAACTCTATAAACCAGGGATGACATTAATTTTACACGCGCATACACACATACACACACACAGTATATGCACTCATATACTGTATGTATGTGTGTTGGCATTTTTTGTGATCTTTGTTTCCATTTCCAAAGACCGAATGCATTATTGCTTTTAACCAGCAGGGGGCAGTGATGTCTTTACTGTTCCTGCCTACTGGAAATTAAGTTTTAATATGAGATTCGATAAATAAAACATTTAATATGATGCTGTTGTTCCTCCAGCATGGCCCAGGACACGTTCGTGAACACTGACTGCTAAGAAAATGGCAAATGCAACTCGGACCACCTCTTCAAAGAGCTGTTCACCTGTTACTGGACTGTCTACGATGCAGGTCAATGCCAGAAATGAATGGAATGACCCCTGTATGAGCACAGCAGTGCATGATATGATGAACAGTGACACTGCACTTTCCTGCAAAATTACAGTCCCTTGTACTGTAGCAAGGCAGAATCACAGCTCTGTCCTTTATTGCAAATATTTCCTCTGTAAAACTACGATGGGATTTAATGCTGTTTTTAGGCCAGAACAGAAATGCAATATCACGAGGTAGAATTCTGCTCCAGGCCGCACTAAGCAGCCCTGTCCTTCTGCACTCTCAGCAGCCGGCAGCAGGGGGAGGCCCTTCAAAACCAAAATCAGCACAAACGAGGAAATGAGAAAAGTCCCCGCCACTTTAATAAAACCCATCTTGGCCTGTGATCCCGACTGTGACAGGAGGCACAGAAGCACAAGGGAAACACAAGGTTCCTCATATATCAGTGTTCCTCCAAGCTGTTTTATTTTTATCGTTTGCTATCAAACCCTTTTATCTGTAAACATACAAGTTATATAAGCTGTTTAAAGGGGCAATGATACAAGTGTTTCTGAATTTAATCTTTATCACAGTAGCAAATAATTGAGCCTTTAAGAAGCCCAATAAAGATAAAGCACTTTGCCTTGACCCTGCTCCTATCAGCGTATGCCTTAGTAGAATCAGGTTGAGCCTTGGTGCTGTACTACATGTTACTACTCAACATTGAATGGTCAAGCAAGTATCGATCTGATTACTCTCTCTCCCAGATAATTAAAAGATCATGAAGCAGCACAGGACAGGGACCCTATTTCTGCTTCAGAATACCTCGGAGTGACTAATAACAACATAAAAATAACAAAAAACAACCTTAAAATATATTTATTGGGCTTATTACTTGATGGATTTCCATCCATGTACTTTTATTTGTGTTTCGCATACTAAATCACTCAGTATAACTGTCCTCTGGGTGGGTAGGGTGGTCATTCCTCTCCCCCATCACTCCACTAGGGTGGTCCTCAGTCAATTTACTAATGTCACAGTATCTGTCATGTAATTTACTCCAGATTATAATGGAGATAATATTAATGGATATAATATTAATGATATATTAATGGATATAATATTAATAGAAATAATCTGTCATGACAGCTTACGACAGCTTTCGACCACCACCGCATGTTTATAACATGGTTATGACGACATTGTGCAGCAGGTTAAAGTGCAAATATTCCCTGGAAAAGGAACATTTTCAGTGCACTCAGTTGAGTTGGACACTTACTTACGTAAACAGAAAGATGGTCAGAGGACTGAAAATGTGTTTCTGTTGCCGTAGCTACGGAACATGATGATGTGTCAGTGAAGTGATGGACAAATCAAAGGGTTTCATTCTCTCTGCAGGGTCGATGGAAAAGCAGCCTCGTTTTGCTCCCTCGTACTGTAACTCGCTTTATTTAATGGGACAGCTGGATGGAAACCTGCTATTGTTAAACCTTCATTAGATGTTATGTAATTTCATACACCACCCTCTCCTCCAGTCCAAACTCTTCCCTTTCCGCTCTGTGTGTGTGTGTGTGTGTGTGTGTGTGTGTGTGTATGGTGCAATTGTGTTTTTTTGTGTTTCAAACAGGAAACATTCGCTCCACACTCAAGCCTCTGTGTGTGTTTTTGTGTGTGTGTCTGTGTGTGTGTGCTCGAAAACTTCATGTCTTTTTAACAGTAGAGCTGTTATTCTGAGGTTAGTCATAACAATGATAGAGAAAGAGAGAGTTAGAGAGCGAGAGAGAAAGAGAAAGATAGAGATAGAGACAGAAAGAGAGTGAAGGAGAGAGAGAGCAAGAGAGCGAGAGAGAGAAAGAGCGAGAGAGAGAGAGAGACAGAGAAAGAGACAGATAGAGAGATAGAAAGAGTGAAGGAGAGAGAGAGAGCGAGAGCAAGAGAGAGCGAGAGAAAGAGCAAGCGAGAGAGAGAGCAAGAGAGAGAGAGAGAAAGAGAAAGAAGAAGATAGAGATAGAAAGAGAGTGAAGGAGAGAGAGCGAGAGAGAGAGAGCAAGAGCAAGAGAGCGAGAGAGAGAGTGAGAGAGAGAAAGAGATGGTACATATGTTTGTTCCGTTTGTCAGTGAGCTGATAAATGTTAGTCTAAGCACGGTTCAGGCTCTCGGCCCACTGGACAGATTGGGAAATGCGGCGGTGTCGTAAACCTCCACAGGTCCTTGACAGAAACACAGGCAGCTCCTCCTTCCTGATAAATCACAGTTAACTGTGTACCATCAGGAGGGTTGCAGCGATACACTCAGCCCAGGCCTGGATCCAACCTGCTGAGGACACTCTGGGCAAGAGCATTTCAGCAGAAAAATGTCCCCAGTCAGGTTGTTGCACTTACTAAAGGCACGAGAGTCAGAGGCAGGAGAAGCTGCAGTTATTATTATGCAATTTAACTCTGTATGTATATATAGAGACTTTTCCCATGTCTGGTGTTAATATGGTTTTGCCCAGTGCTGCAGTAGAGGCTGAGCTGTAGGTGGAGATGTAATAAATCTTAAAGATTTATTAACATTAAAGTCACTACTATCACTACTGCATCAGCAGCTTCCTATCACTGTAGTTCGTGTTAGCTACTGCACTCTAACTAGGCCCTCTCTCTCTCTATCCGATCTTCATGCACTTATACACCAGTGGCGGCTGCTCTAAGACTACAAGGGAAGCTCCACTTCCTCTAATTTTCAGAAAATAAATGCTGAAATATGTCATATTTATATTGCTTTTAGATCGAGTTCAACTTCATGACTAGCTCCCTCAGAATCAGGTATTTATTGTAGATTGTTTGATGCGATTTTCTTGTCATACATTTCCGTGCAGCACAGCGCAATAAACCCTCCTGAAGCGCAGCTTCACTGGAGCTCTATGGACGGCACAGAGGGGCGTGTCTCACTGCAGAACAGCTGGACAGTGATTGGATAAATGCACCAAAATCGTCACTTCCAGGGAAGCTCAGCTTCTCTGGGAGTGAATGGAGAGGTGGGCGGGCCAGGACGCTCGGCTGCTGTATGATGATTGGAGGAGATGTCTAAAGGGTGGAACCCCTTTTTGATTGACAGCATGTTTTAAATTAACACCCGAGAGTCTGGAGCGATTCACGCTCAGTCCCAGCGGATCTGCGAGAGAAGTCGTGAGACAACCTGCTGCACATAGTTTATTTTTTGCTGGTGATATAAACCATTTCCATTTGTACATATAATTATTTAAATAAAAACATAATTACAGCGTTCTTGAGTTTGCTCCTTGTTTCATATCATTAAAGGCGCTCTTTTTGAAAGGGGAAACCAGCCAGCTAGCAAGCTATGCATAAGATTGTTGACATTATTGTTATTTTGGCAAAGCCATTTAATAAACTTCCTTACGACGAGAGACTCACAATTAAACAACAGGGCAGACCAACCCCCAAGACTGATTTGGTGCAAAAATCAGGTAAAAATAACAGGTCTTTTCAGCGCTCCAGGTGAACTGGCTGACTGGAAGTGTTGAGTCTGGGCAGTGTTGCTGAAAAACAGGATCTTTCTGAACCGTCTAACTGATGTGACTTCCTTGCTGGCCGCCAGGAGCTGGCATACAGGGGTCATGATGGGAGCAGTGAATCAGCAAATACTGGGAATTACAGGGACTTAACAGAAACATGAGTTAAATATGATGCTGTCTCAGCCACACAATTTCAGTCATCAGCTGTGTTTTCAGCCACTGACGATTTCTGCTGTTACAGCCACTGTTTCTTATCGTATTAAAGGTAAATTAAGACTGCTCCCTTTATAGCATGGCAGGTGGACGAAGTACGACAGGATCACAAACCATTTTCTGAAAAAGGAACAGAGGGCAGAATTTATGTACAAATAATGTAACGAGTTTCATGATGTAGGCCTAAAATGAGCTTCCCCTGTTTGAAAGACACATATATAGGCACATACAAACACATACAAACACACACACATGCGCGCGCACACACACACACACACTAATAATGATAGAGTGATGATAGAGTCAACTGCTTCAGTCTCTGCATCAAATATGCTTATGTAGCTGTTTTTTTATGTCTGTTTTAAGCTGTGGTGAACTTTCTTGTTTTTGGGCTTTTAACACATTTTCAATACATTCAACATAATACCAAAATCACTCTGATCACATATGATGACAAGACCATGTGTCACTGTGACACGCCGTTCTCTGTTTCACCCATTTGAATAATCAGATGCTGGTTAACCACGAGTGCGATCACAGCACTTCCTGCCCACTGCTTGAAGAGCCCGAAACAACAGGAAGCCAGTCTCCGGGTGGCCGCTTGCGCTGATCTAGCGCCAGTTTCTGTGACCTGAAACCCATCCTCAGCCTTTAATGTGCAGCTGAGCTCAGATAAGCAGAGAGTCTGTCAACAAAGCTAACCACAAGGAGGCGTGTCCTCAGACTGAAATCGCATTATAGTGATGACACAGCTTTACGTGGGGATCGTGTTACTCTTCCTCTCTCACAAATACTGCATCGACTGCTGGTTCAATCAATGGGCCCCCTTCATTAGCTGGAGCCAGAGCCAGACTGGGCCACTTTGTGCAGCCACTTCAGGGCCGAGACGACAACAAGAAGAAAATGCAGCACCTGTAGGACCTCCTCACTTCTTTTACGGAGCAGATGCTTGTCCCATAAGGCCTGTACTGCATAAACCCTGTTCAGCATTAAAGAGCATTATAGACCGCTTCTTATTTTAAACTAATACTGTATTAACAATAAAATACCTCTTTCATGATCATGAGTTCATGTTGTAATTGCTGCAGCCCCAGTTATGACACTGCCAGCTATCAACTAAAGTAAAGTGGTTGCCACCAACGAGGGGCGCCTGGGGAGCAGTGCATGGGGACAGTACTGTACTCAGATTTGAACCCACAACCTTATGATTGCAGGGACAACACCCTAACCTCTTTATGATTGCAGGGACAACAACCTAACAGCTACCCAACTACATTATTGAGTGATTATTTTGAAGGCTAATCACATAATTATATATGCCATTCATAACAGCAAACAGTTTCTTTATTCTACTTCATATACATGAAATATGTAGCTGTAAATGTACACACTTTAGTGAGATCCTGTTGATGTGGATTTCCTCCCTTTCAGTGAATCTCACAAAAGCAACCTGAGCACCAACAGCTCCCCCAATGGATGTACAGATGGAAAGACATTTCCTTTAAAGTGATCTACTGATTCCCTTTTTATCATTCTAATTGTATGATCCTGTAAATTTGAATCATTTTTGCCAGCTGAGTAAAGGGTACAGCCCCAAACACTGCAAATCTCAATACTACTCATACCCCCATGGCAACCTGGCAGTTCGAGGGCAGGTTCAGAGCTGGTGTCTCAAACCAGTTCTTCATTTTCAACAGGCAGCGAACTGGCTCTCAGCCAGAAAAACTAGGATAACTCCACTTTGCTGAGATAGAACCAAGAACTGCTTACACCAGGGGCTGAGGGCAGACGTGGGACTGCCATTTAAAAAAAAAGAGAGAGTTAGAGTAGCATCCAGTCTCATGAAGAAGAAAACCAGAGCTTTACTATGGATGTGAATCTACCAAAGCAGTAGATGTTGTGGTGCTTGGTGCTTGCGTTCCAGCGTAATTAGAGATGTATACAGTAACAACGTCATGGCTCAGCGGTGGCTCTCCAGCAAGTAGAAAAGCAAACCTGTTCTTAGAAAATTCATAAGAGCCAACTGAGAATCAGCACCAGCCTAGAACTGGCATGAAGTTTATAGTGAGGTAAAGGAGGTAGAGCTAAAGTTGCTAACAATAAAAACCAAGTTTCATTGATTGGCATTATTCAAGTGATAGCAAGTTGCTATTCACATTATTTTCTTACCTTTGCGGGCCCTGGAGAAGATCTTGATGCTGCTTGGGGAGGAGTTAGAGGAGGAGCGGAAGATACCACTGAAGCTGAAGCGGCGGGGAGATTTGGGAGGGGAGTCCTGGTGGGACGAGGGGTATGGGAATACAGTCTTTGAGGAGTTGGGACTGGTACTAGGTCGTACGGGGGCGGACATTGGGCTGGAAGGCTGTATCCCAGGAGCCCTGGTGAAGAATCCTTTCGTTGGGCTGGCTGAGTAACTTCCAACCTGGGGAGAGAACAAGCACTCTCGAGCTACATCATTCAACCCCTTTGCACACTAGTCAATACACAGTGTTCTACTCTTTTTGAGGGCCCCTAGGGGGGACCATGTCTTCTTTCTCCAATATCATGGATTATGGAAATATGTGATTTATGAAACAAAAGGAAGCCTTATGTTAGTACCCAAGAAGCAGCTAAAGCCCTAGCAACGTGCTGCTAGATATGTTTTCTGTTCCTCCACCTGGAACAAACCCATATTTTCTCACACTACTTTGGACAGACGACCAAAAGCTTAGCAGTTGAAGTTTAAACCTCAGAGACGTGACCTTCACGCGCTTGTAACTCACTCAGGTAGTTGCTTTGGTCACGTGTCCAAAGCTTTTACAACCCTCTTGTTTTTTTCCCCCCTATGGCTGTTTTTATTGGCCTGGATTATATTTGCCCTTTGATTTCAGCATCAGGTTCTTACGCGACTGGACCAGATTCATCGCTTACATGTGTACACAATAATGCGTGGAATCAAACAAATAGAGCTGTGGCCAAGACCACCTTTGTCGAGTCCAGAGAGGTTAGAGTCCAAAACAAGACCAAGTCCAAAAAGCATCGAGGCCAAGTCAAAGCCGAGTCAAAAGAGGTTTGAGTCCAAGTCAGGGCCAATTCCAAAGAGGATTGAGTCTAAGTCAAGACCAAGTTCTTGAAACTGCATGAATGCATAGTGCCCAAAGAGCATGCCACTGGTCAGGCCTCCCTCTACCACATGCATGTTCAGTTTCTGACAACAGGACTGCTGTTGACCAAAATATTATTTGGGTGATGAAACATTCTCAGCACAGCAGAGACACTAACATGGGAGTGTGTGTGGCAGAGGTATGAGTGTATCAGTGGTCAAACACGTCCGTGCCACTGCTGGGTTGAGAGTGGTCCAGAAACTGACCACTCATCAAAGGTTAGAGGATGACTAATACAAGCTGAGAGTCAAAAGATGGGCTACAGTCTCTAACTGAACACCAGCTGGAGCTGCAGGCGAGAGGGTTTCAGTGAAGTGGCTGGTCCGTAGTTCTGTGGCAACTTGTATAAGATATCAGTACGAAACACAATGTACTTAAAATGCACTTAACCCTGCCTTAATTTACCCCCGAAAACACACCAGACCCCTTCATTTGAATTAAGAGGCCATTAATTTGTGAACCTATCCCTTAAGTTTACCTTAAAATTAGATTCAAGGAATGAGTATGAAAAAATTAAGGTCATTTTAAGGGGTAAAATGAAGGGGTTTGGTTTCGTAGTGTATGGTGGACTGGGCGTACCTACTGTTTGTGACGGGTCTGGCTAGCTGGTTCTATCAGCCACCAAGAATGTGTTCAACCTCAAGTGGATTTCAAAAGGAGCCAAATATGCCCTCACCATCCAACACTAAATCAACACTTGACATCACCAGGTTCTCGTCAAGGTTTTAGCGTCGCCAAGAAAGGTGAATAAACCTCAAATCACTGCTTACAGTACTATACTCACCCCTGCAGACAATTATGGGATGATTAGTGTCTGTATGTTACAGTTATGGTAAAAGCAAAGGGATGATATTATTAGTGCATTATTATTTTTTTTCTTTTCCAAAACAATTCTGTTTGGAAAACAAACAAAGACGGTCCGGAACAAACCAATCAGGAAACTGCTACTGGGAACTGTGTACTCATCAAACCTCTGATTCCAGCAGACCTTCCTTTCACCCCGGGGAAGGGGTGCACAAGGATCTTGCCATCATATCGGAACCTGTACATGTTAAGTTACTCTGCAGATGTTTAGATTTATTATTAAACCCATATTTAAATCTTGAATGACGTATTTATTTTACTTCAGTAGAGGAGAGAGGCTCATTTTACTGCATTTGTAGCTCAACAGAAAAAACAACTACTATATTCATATGGCCAGATCAATATAAAGAGGGAACTGACTGAATAGGGGAATATATTAAAGAAGTTTAAGAAGTAAACAGAGAAGTTCAGAGAGGGTTTGTTGTGAAATACTTCATTTTAGAAAAAAATCTGAAGTGTTCACTGTGGTGGTGAATGGAACCAGATGTCTGCCTCTAAAATCTCCCTCACAGAAAGTTACTCCATGAAATGGTTATGAATGTGCTGCTTGTTTTGCCAGAGTTTCAAGAAGCTTTTTGGTCCTAAAACTAAACCCATTCATGGTGGAGAGACACATACAGGCCGTCATGAGGAAAAACAGTCCCCAGAGAAAACTGATTTAGTTCAGATCATCAATATTCCATATAAACACTCAGGGACACATGGAGCTTCACTGGGGGTCTATAGTGATTATACGTCTGTAAGTTTTATACACAGGAAAAGAAAACCTTCCAGGTTGAAAGTCTCCAGGTGTTTTGAGTACATATGTTTTATTTTGGTCTTATTAGATTAATCATCAAAAGCAGTAAGCAGGTTAATTTCTTACTCAATCGATAATGACAGTAATAAAGAAGTGGAGTCTTTACGGTCTCCCATGCTTCTGCGTTTATGTTTTAACAGTTTAATGGAAAAGTGCCGTTAATGCTGGCATGCGCTCACACCTCTGTTTTGCACCAATCGTACTGCAAAAGCAACAAGGCCAATAAACACGCCCACGCTTTCACAGGCCTCCTGCACTGCCTGTTTTAACAGGCCAAATCTATTGAATGCGCCCGACCATAAGAGACACACAGAAATGCAGGCCTGCTCCACAGAGGGCTCCTCTGACCTCAGTCAGCCAGGGCTCTCTTATCAAGGCAGGCAGTGAGGGGGCGGGGCTTATAGTATGGACAGGCTCACACCCAAATGATTCTGACGTTATTTTTATGGCATTATGAAGCTATTGTCAACATTACAGCCCTAATAAATTATTACTACCAAAATGTGATCGGGGTCAGCTGGGCCCGGGATTCCAGCTCTACATGTGAGAAAATCCTTGACATTGCAGAACATCAAGCACGTCCCCGATTTATCTCATTATTTTAATCATTTTATTGCAGGTGAACTAATTCCGTCACTGATCATCATCATCATCAGTTCATGATTAATTGTCCCAGGACCGTCTGGATCATCTGCTGCAGCTGCTTATCAACAGAGGCTTTAACCCTTAATCATACAGAGAGCCTTCGTAGCAAAACAGGTGTCCCACTTTCTCCCCACCAAACGCTCCTCAGAGGGACGGACGGACCATCCTTACCTTTGGCGTCCTGACTTTAGGGGATCTGTCTGTTTCTCCATCCACAAGAGGAGACGCAATGGGACTCTGTGGAAAGAGTAAAGACAACATCAGTCATCATGAAAACAGAGAATCTGCACTTTTCATAGTTTCTCCTCATGTTGCAGTGAAGCTGCAAGTTGAAACAGTTCAGTTTTATATAAAATTACAGCAGTTTCATCAGCTGTTCTTGGTAAACCTCACAGCAGTGGGTGGGAGTGAGTGCGAGTGTGTTTGAATGTCTGAGTGTTTTCCATGCATTTCAAGACTGTGTTCACACAAAACCAAATCATTTCTGAAAATTATAATAATTATACAACTGTGTTCCTTGATATATATTTCTAAGCACATAGCATTAGTGGTGATTAGAGTAGGCCCAAGGCATTAACCCGGTGGGCACAAACAAATTGTGATCAAGAAGCTTATCGCGAGCAGGCAGCAGGGAGGAGAATAGTGACTGGGCATCGGAGCATGACGCGTTCAAGGACAAGCTCAGAACTACTGTATAATGCAAGGGGTGGATAATTCTTTACTCTCTGTTCAAGGAAAAAAAGTACACACATACATACATACATATACACATATATATATATATATATGTATGTGTATATGTATATGTATGTATGTGTGTATATATATTAGGGCTGGGAATTTAACGCGTTAATTAGATTAATTAATCACAGAAAAAAATAACGTGTTAATATTTTT
>JBBPCX010090109.1:0-25318 GCA_037974365.1 Hydrocynus forskahlii | reverse complement strand
TCATCTCTCTCTCTCCCTCTCTCTCTTTCTCTCTCTCTCTCTCTCTCTCTCTCTCTCTCTCTCACTCTCTCTATCTTTCTCTCTCCTTTTTTTCACCTTCAAACACACACACACACACACAAAACCGGCATGCCTGAAGGCCAGACTGCAAATCAGGCTGCGGCGCGTGAGAAAGTGTGCGGAATCTGAGCCCTTCCGGAAACTCATGCGGACCAAACGAAGGATACTGGAACGATAATCAGCATCACAAAGCAGGAGAGGAGCCTGAGGACAAATATTATTCACAACTCTCCAAATTACTGCTTTGGAATGCATGCGCTTCACCATCCGCACTATCCTCGCCAGCAAAGGCCACATTTCCACTAAAGGGCGCCATGGCTGAGAATGTTGACCCAGCCTGCGTTCCAGAACACAGCACTCACTCCAGGAATGATTATGACGTCATATGCGCCTGGTCTTTTTGATCTTCCAGAATTTGGAATGTGTGTCAGTTGGAGTTTTGTTTCAGAATTCTAAGAATTTAAAAATCTAGCTGTTGCTGTGATGAATGTGCCCTGGATTGAAGGTGCTTTGCGTTAATGAGTTTTGTTTAGGTGAGGGGGGAGTTGCATCACATAAATTTACATCTGTCCATTTTCCTCCATTTGTATTTACGCATATATTTTGATCCGCACATTTGAGGCATCCCTAATCAGCAGGAGAAGGGCGTGTACCAATACTGATAAGGGTGTAATATGTCGTACCTAACTGCAGATATAACAGAGGTTTCTTGCTCTAACATACCTGCTTGAACTCAAATGACTCTTCCTTTGGTTAAAATGGCTTGTGCTGGAGCTAGCAGGGAGACTCCAGGGACAGGACTAGAAACTCAGCAGAGATGAGGACTTGAGGTGATATTGACATTAAACGGCTCCTGATTCAAACTCCAGCAGAAAAAACAAAAGAAGGACAAACTGGAAGCCTTTTGTTACCAACCTCACTTTTGCCACGATCACGGACAGTCATTACTGCAATGCTGTTCTGCCACAGCTCCCAGAGGCATCAGGTTCGAAACAGCTTCAAATAGCAAGCCTTTCACTGCAGAAAAACCTTCAGTCTGACAGACAGAAGCAAGCGCTGTGTGCAAAAAATTGCAGTAGTTAAAAGAAAAAGGTCAAATAAGTTGAAACAGCTTAAGTTTAGATAACAAGTATGCAGTTACAGCTCACGTTCCTTTCAAATTTATGCTAATAAAACCTCAGCTTACAATCACTAGCTAAAATACTTGCTGTACCACCTAAACGTTTTAAGCAGCATCCACATCATAAATCATACACAGTCAAACTGAATGTTTCCTTTGATGACATTTCTCGATTTTTTACACTGTTTGCAAAGGCAAACAAGTATTTAGTATCTGACCTAGCTACTAAGTTCAAATATGGCTTTGAATTCCCTTTAAATTCAAAGAGCCTGTATGTGAGGCGCATGCCTCAGTTCATTCTCATGTACACTACCAGTCAAAAGTTTTAGAACACCCCAGTGTTTCAAGCATTTTTTATTGAAATTCAAACAGTTCAAGTCCAATGAATAGCATGAACTGCGAGAAGTGCTGAACTGCGAGAGGTTTAAAAATGGTAAGATTTCCCACTTCTGGGTAATGCAGGACCTCTGGTATGTGCCTAGTTGGTCAGGTTCGTCCTACAGCAAGATAGTGACCCAAAACATAAGTCCAAGCTCTGCCAGAACTACCTTAGAAAAAAGAACAGGATGGTAAGCTGGAAAACATGGAGTGGCCAGAAGTACCCAGACTTAAACCCCATCTAGCTGCTTTAGGAGGAACTGGACAGAAGAGTGAAAGCAAAGCAACCTATAAGTGCCGCTCACTTGTGGGAACTTCTGCAACATAGTTGGGAAGAACTTTCTGCAGAACAAACAATGAGACATTGAACCTCTTGAATTTCAATACAAAAAAACTGAAAAAAATGAGGTGTTATAAACTTTTGACCAGTAGTGTTATGTCACAAATTTGTGTCATTTGTGTCACTGGAAAATGCATACTAGTTACTGAATAATGATAATAATTAGTCTTAAATGCCCATATACCCCGAACACACGATCCTAGTAAGGATTTAGTGATTGCAGAAAGTGAGTGAATGAATGAATTAGTCTTAAAGTGCAATGCAGATTTGCTAGGATGCTGCTATGTGGTTACAGTGGTGGTTGTCAGGGTATTGGTAGATGGTTGCTATAGTATCTCAGGGGGTGAATAATGTGTTGCTAAGTAGCTGCATTGCTACTGAACAAGGCTGATAGGATGTTGCCAGTGTTCTTGTACCATGGTGATATGAGATTCCTAAGGGAAAAATGAGTATGAAGTGGTTGCTATGTGAAAGGACACCATTCTTAATCAGACCGTGCATTCTAGAGTTGGTGTCAATGATAGAAATGGCAAAAGATGACATATTGACAATTCCAAACCAGCTCAAATGAATCCAGAATGTGGGGCAGTGGAGGGATATTTCTAATTTCTGCAAACAGTCCAGAGTGCACCGCTTCAGAAAAAGGCCATCTTTCACTTAGAGCTCAGCATTCACTCTCAAACCAGCCTGCAAAATGTGAAAAAGTGAGGTTTATTCATTCACAGGTAATTATTAAACCACTCTGCCTTGTCCAACATAAAGATTTACAGAGGAGTAGCTCCTGCCAGCATGGAATTAAGAAGTGCAAGGAGAGAGAGAGAGAGAGAGAGAGAGAGAGAGAGAGAGAGAGAGAGAGAGAGAGAAAGAGAGAGAGAGTGTGTTCAATGCATTGTCACACTTGTGGGCTCTCTTTCTCTCTCTCTCTCTGGACCACGTGCTCCCAGGCCTAACTCAGGTTAAGAGATTTAATACTTCAGCTATTCAGTCATTAAGGTGTTTTATACAGCCGCTCCCTGGCCTTCTCTTTTCGCTCGTAAAAAATAATATTTGTCTTTCCAACTGTACTGTGAACCGCAGAGTCCTTCTGTTTTATTTTTGTCCGTGCTGTAAAACACTGTTCTTCCCCACCGCTCTGCCCCTGCATGGCCAATTACCTTGTTCTCTAACTCTACAGCCATGTGTCGCCGAGAGTGCATGTGTGTGTGTGTTTGCTGAGCTGTGGGGAAGCCGCACTCTAGGCAGAAGGTCAAGGCTGTGCTAGATTGCAAGAGTGGTTTTTTATATGCTTTAAATTTGCCCCAGTGTGGAGGCTAGTTTGTTGAACACATCGCAGTGCCAGTCTCAGGACTACTGAAGGCTTTGCCGAGTTATTCCACCACTACAGTTCCTTTTGCTTCATCATAAATGAATGAATGTGTCACTTAATAATGAAAATATTGCTGTGCATTCTTAACTTCTGTCTATCCATCCATCCATCCATCCATCCATTCATCCATTCATCTATCTATCCATCCATCTATCAATCCATCTATCTATCTATCTATCTATAGAAAAAAAAGAGAGAGCGGTGCAGCTGGTGGCCTAGTGGTTAGGGAGTTGCCCTTGCAACCAGAAGGTTGTGTGTTTGAATCTCTGGACTGCTAGTGTCATCACTGAGGTTTCTTTGAGCAAGGTACCGTCCCCACACACTGCTCCCCGGGTGCCCCTCGTTGGTGGCAGCCCACTGCTTCACTTGGTAAATGGATTAAATGCAGAGAAGGAATTTCACACTGTGTGCTATGCTGTGGTGTGTTGTGCATTTTACTATATGTCTGTGCATCTGTCTATCTATCTATCTATCTATCTATCAGTCTGTCTACATGGGGATAAAAATAGAGGCATTTTGTCAGTGCACCTAAAAATCCATCTCTCTCTTGTCTATGACTCATCTGTGGGCTTTGTTAACTTTGGCCTAGATCTTAGCAGCATAACCAGCAGGTGTGGCTCACAGACCACAAAAAAGTTTACTCAACTTTATGGAAAATGCACTGACATGCTTGAACGACCCTAATTTTATATATTAGTGTGCTTATTGTTACAAATTATTCTGCTAAATTACATTCTGGCTACTCAGCTGCATCGAGACGTTGAAGATGTACACACACATGGGCTAGGTTTTCAGGAGAGTCATCTAAGCGGAAAACTGCTGCTTTAGGGCTGGATTAAATCCTGAAGCCCGACTGCTTCACATGATTCAATCTGATGTAAAACACAAAATCCAACTAGACTTTAGCTAAATTGCTCCCGGGTGTTTGCACTCACGCCACTGGGAGCTGGATATGCAGTCATGGTTGTCCTTGAGACAGTGCAGCACTGGCCAGAATCCTGATGAAGTTGCTGTAGAGGAGCCTGTAGATTCAGTGTATGAAAGGGGAATAAACGTGAGGGTGTGAATGCACTAAACATCTGAACTCACAGTTTATTCTAGGTTTGAGTGATTCACAGTGGATGACTGCTAATAAACATTAAAACGAGTAAACAATGCTATTTTTCCTCCTAACTGTACGTGTATGTGGGTAAGTTACAGCATCACTTAAGTTGATGTGGAATTAAAAATTAACTCCTGTTCTCCTGTTCACAAGATTTTTTTACTGCTATGGTTTGAAAGGTAGTAAATACCTTCAACCCCCCCTTCTTTCTCTCTTTCTCTCTCTCTCTTTCTCTCTATCTATCTTTCTATCTACCTCTATCTCTCTCTCTTTCTCTCTCTCTTTCTCTCTCTCTCTTCATCTTCTTCCTCCCAACACAAGTAGCTTACAGTAGTTACGTTAACTTCGTACACTGCAAGTGTGTGTGTGTGTGTGTGTGTCTGGCCAAGACAGTGTGAAATGTCCCTGAACCTAGGCTGTCAGTAGAATTACCCTCTAAACTGGATTTAATGTGTTCTGGTTATCTAAGTGTGTGACAATGCATGATAACTGTAATGTACTGTGCTTTGACACTGACACTGAAGTCTAGACTCTGCCCCCAACAAACCAACGGTTTTATGAGCACATTAACATTTTGCTTTTGAAAGTCAATATTGATGTAGAAGTTAGAAAAGCCTGAAAATGAACAGTAAAATCCGAGTGGTGTGATATGTCCACATCACATGTCGCCATTCTGAACAGGCCTGATGAAAAGACTTAAAGATTAAATGCATCCTGCCACATTTACACTACAGCAGATGTCTCTGGCCATTGGGTAGTGATATCCAGTAGCTATGGATGAGGAGCACTATACAGGAAACTATTAAAGAGAGCACAAGTGGTCCCTAATCTCTAGTCCCTACACTGCAAAATCAGGGCCACTATATACAGCAGCACTATAAGAAAATGAAATAATCCCTAACCACTATTCCTTACATGAGGAGCAATCAGGAGCACTAAACAGAACACTACTATACACTATTACACCAATAATAATGTCACACATGTTTTCAGATACAGATTCATACAAAGCAATGCTGTACACAGTCTTTATTGTTATGAGCAGTTCCAAATATTCTGTTTCTTCATCATGCAAAATTCTGAACTTTTTAAAAGCACTTATCATCTCTCCTCTCTTCACACACACACACATACACACACACTCACACTCACACACACACACACTCACACTCACACACACAGGACCATGAACTCTCTTCCTAACACTGCTTTCCAAAGAATCAAAATATTATCATACTCTCTTTAAAGATTTGAGGTTTTATTGTGGTGTTTGCCTTCAAGGCTTTATAGAAAGCGAGCGAGAGAGAAAGAGAGAGAGAAGGGGAGAGGGAGAGGGAATGTTAGAGAGAGGAATGGAAAGATGGAGTATTCAGTGTCAGCATTGGGTTTCAAGTCTCGGCACTGTCAACACTTTCCCTTCTCTCCTTCTCTCCTTCGCTCCTTCTCTCTTTCTCCCTTTCTCTTTCTCCCTCTCTCTCTCTCGCTCTCTGTCTCTCTCTCTCTCTCTCTCTCTGTCTCTCTCCACCTCTCGCTCTTTCGAGCTGAGTGGAGACTCTCCTTCAGAACAGGAGCCGGCCAAAGCCTGCTTCCACTCCAAGTCTAGCAGACGTGTTGAATGTGGAAAACAACATGCATTACCAATTCAGTCATGTCTTTCCTTTTCCATCAGAAACAAATGTTCTCACTTCATCTCTCTCTCTTTCTCCCTCTCTCTCTCTCTCTCTCTCTCTCTCTCTCTCTCACACTGTCATTATCCCATTCTGTCTATTTTCCTGCAGTTCAGTTTGTTTTTGTGCAGCGTTCCACCTCTCCACTGGCGCATTAGAGCAGGATTCCTGAGTGGAAATGGATTACATCACTGTTATTGAAATAGATGTTGCTAACTTAAAACGAGACGCATAGATTTGTTTTCAGAAAGCAAGTACAGTCCGTGTGCGAGGAAGAGAGACGGAGAGCCTGAGGGGGTGTAAAGAAGGAGAGAAAGAGAGTGGAAGAAACAGAGAGTTAAAGGAGTAAAAGAGCGAGGAAGCGGAGATGGAGGAAAGGAATACAGGACTACATGTATTCTGCTTGTCATGGTTTTATTTGGCTGTGGAGTGTATGTTCGCAAGTGTATCTGTGAGCCAGTTGTGTGTTTAGGTTCCAGTCAGTTGCTGACAGCTCTCTCTGCTGGATTGAGACAGTGCTTTCCCCACAGCCCCAGCCAATTAAACTGGACAGACCTGACAGTGAGTGAATAGTAAAATATAAACTATTTCTAAAAGTGAGGATGCTTCAAACGAGGAGCATGCTTAAGTTTTCTATGTCAAAGAAAATTGCCTCATATTAATTATATAGATGGGGGAATTAATGAATCCTTCAAAAGTCAAAAACTGGTCTTGAAAGTGAGAATCATTCCAATCAAGGATGGAGCTTTGACTGCTAAAACGTTAAATAAAATGATTTATTAGGAAATGCCGGACTTTTCTAAATGTTAGGAAATTCCCAGACAAAACAGAGCGGACCTGGATCAAAAGGTCTCATAATTATATAAATTAATCACACAACAGCCAAGAAATCATACTGTTTTTAAAAGACAGAATCATCCCAAATAGTAGGGAGCTAAGTAGTATTTTTATTATTAAAACTGTTGGTTTATAATTCATTTCTTGATCTTGTAGAAGCTGCAGCAGGTGCTGGGCAAAGCCTGTTCAGAAATCAGTGATTTTTTCCAAACAATTAAATCATTTAAAAAATATAAATACTCTGATCAAAACTGAAATGGATAGACAAGAGTCAGAGAATGTCTAAAATGGCTGTTCCCAGTATGCAGTGATTAGTACCTACCAAAAATGGCCCAAGGAAGGGAGCAGTTTTACCCACTATGGCATCTGAAAATGCCCATACACATGTTTAGGGCAATAATTAATAAGTTAAAAACAGCTGGATCTACAGGAGGGTGGTTAGAGAAGCAAAAATGTAATCAAGGATCACAGAATGATTTCTGGAAGATGGTAGAGTTTTGGGATCATCAATTCTGCAAAAAAAATGGAACCTTCCATCATGCCAATTATTTGGAAGGCATGTGAAAAGCTTTTCTTTCAGCTAAACACAAATGTAAGTGCCTGGGGTTGGCTAGATTCTACCTTTAGCATCAAACAGTCAAAAAGGGGTAATTCTGAAATTACCCCTTTTTAGTATGTTGGAGGATCTGTGATGTTTTGGGACATTTCAAATCATTTATGATTAAATTGGATCACGTGGGTGCACATAAATAAATGATACAACACAATTGTTGTAGGCCTATCTGAATTAGCCTTTTAGCTGAGTTTGTGTATCACATTTTATCTATGTACATTAAAGTGCAACCATTTTTTAGACATGTAAATTCAATTTATGATGTTTTTAATTGCACCATATAATCCAATCAATTTCAATAAAAATCTGGTTGCCTCTGACAAAAAGTTCACTCCTTGCAGATATGTTTGCAAATTGATGTTGCATAAAGTATAAAATGCAGAGGTGCCAACAATTGTGACTTTTTTATTTTCCTAATTATAAAATGTACTTTATTTATAGCTTAAGTTCTCTCATTTTCCATGTGAGAGTGAAGTAATAAATCATATTTTTTTCATGCCATTTGACAAGGTGCCAATTCTTGTGAGGCTGACTGTATGTAGTGGTTGGCAAGTTCTGCCATTTTCTTCGTTCATATCATTGAACATAAAATTTGAATGGCTTATACTACTAATGTTTATAAACCTACATCATTTAAGGTCATTTATAACTCATTTCTCATTTTTAAAAATGCACCTTAATGCACCCAAACAAGATTCTGCAGGCATGACCAGTGTTTTTCATGGACACCAAATCTACCCATGTGCATGTATCTCCAGACCACTTATTTATTTCCATTACATGTTGCAATTTCACTGTGGCAGTGAAAATTTGAATTATACTTTTATATTAATTATTTCTAATTGCAGTTCACTGAAATAAGTGGACAGATTTCAAAACTCACCTTTCTTGTGGTTGTAATTTTTAATTTGAATTTGATGAAATTCATTAGTTATTCTTATATAAAGCCTTCTCTTGCAAATTGAAGAATTATTTTACACCTCTTAACATTTAGCTGCTTTTATGGTTATTTGATACAGATACAAACCAAAACAGTATTTTTGCAAACATTTACAGTAAGTATTATGTGTAGTTATGACCGTAACCAGTCCATTCAGAATGTAAATTGAAAAGTAATTACTGTATAACTACATAATTAATTAGTCAAGTTAGTAAAGTTATGGAATGTTAATGTAAAGTGATGGTATTGCAAAATGATTACAATAACTGTGGACTTGTAATGTGAAGTGAGATGACACAGGGCATCTCTGGCCCAACAGAAGGTTCAGATGACATACACTGAACTGACTGGAGTGTTGGATGTAACTAATGGTGTTTATAGGCCTCAGGGCGAGTCAACGAATTGAGTTTATAGGGATGCATTCTTCTACTCACAGAACGAGTCAGCGTTTTGGGTAAGAGGGTGTGTGATATTTTCAGATGTGTCAAGGCTTATGATTCTTTCGAAAAATCTTTCAGACAAGCGCTCTCCAGAGAACTCATAAAGTGCAAACTGGAAGAAAAACTGGTCGACGTAAGCTGCAAAACAACCAGCCGTGTATAAATACCAAGCTGATCGGCGCAGAGATAGAGGAACCAAGAGAGAAACGTGAGATTGGAGCTGTGTGATTATTCCCATAAGTGTGGGCTATACACCTCGTTCCCCTGACCACCCAGCCACTGACCCCAACCTCATGCCCCTCACACTGCCCAGGGGCAAAAGAGCCGGGAAAAGCTACACCATTCACTTCCTTTTTCCTCCCTCTGTCCTTTCCCTCCGGTGCTCTTGCTCTTGTCCTAACAGCTCGTAAAGGTTCTAGACTTTGACCCAGTGAACTAGCCAAGCCTTCTTCCTGTCCTCTCGTGGGTGTCACACAGCCCTGCACATACAGAGAGCCTTCAGATTTGAGCCCAGACCACTCCGACAGGGAATCTCTTTGTGAGGCAGTGTGTTTTTAAAGCAAAGGTAAATGTAAAGGTCAGTGTACAACTTTGCATTAAATTAAATCTAGTTTCATTTAAATAACCTTACTTAAATAATCTTACTGAGTCATCAGAATGAAGTTTTTGACAAACACTGTACAAAGTTAGAGACCAGTTATGTGTCTACCTACCTTTAAGTTATTCATTTTTTATTGAAAAAGCAGAAACCATACACATACACATACACACAAGAAACAACTCAGACACACCTAAGTAGTCCTGCAAATGTCTTTCTCGTGTGCATTTAAAATGGCTGAAAGAGACATTTCTGATGAGATTAGATATAAGATTGGTTATATATAAGGAAGAGAAAGTCAAAGGAAATTCAAAGCAAAAACAGGAGTGTACAAAACCGGATGTTAAATAATAATTAAAAGATCTGGAGAAAACGGGACTCCTAACAACCATGCAAGACCTGGTAGACCACCAAAACTATATAAACTCATGAAAACTGTACATACAGCTTTCAACTTTGAGAGATCCACAAGTGTTTCCTTGCATTTTTCCACTGTGAGAAGACAAATGAACAGTTTCACACCACTGCCCGCTGCTGAGATGCTGGCTAGAAAATTGAATGACTTCTGGTTGCTTTGATGCTCTCGCCGCTCCTTGTGTGAACACAGCATTAGAGACCCTCCCTGAAACTCACTCAGAAATTTTGATTGATCCAAAAACGAATTACCTAGGAACACTTATTGCAGTTTATGAGAGTATGTGAGTACAAATGCTCTGAATGTTGTTTTCTTTCAGGAGAACTTTCAGAAAGGTGTAATTTCAGATTACAGAATAGGATTTAGTGTCTTTTAAGAGCATTAACATTTTTGCATTAACATTTTCTTCTGTCTGCTACTAGCATAGTTTGCATTACTAGCCATTTTTGTTCAATCTTGGAAATATGAATAATCAAGTTTTGCTTTTTACCGAATAGACTGGCATTGCAAGCACTAGCGAATGTATTAGATACAGGTCAGATCTTTCTTAGAGGTAACATCTACATTAGATGTATTAGAGTTGAAGTTTACAACTTCTTATTATTTAGTTTGTAACATCAGGCCAGCTTTGTCAAAACTTGTGTCTATATGTTTGTTCCAAAAACTTACACATTTCCATTGTTGCAATATTGTCTCATGACTCATAATGGTGACTGTAAATCATTACTGTAAGGGTGGTGGTGTAAGTAAGAAGCTTAAAACTCATGGGTCCAAGCTACAGCTCTCAGTAGAGCTGCACTGTTCATATCCTGCTGTAGCTGCCTGCTTTAGTCATTAGCACCTGTGTGACATCTCCAAAGCAGGAGAACATCTATTACTACACAGAGAAAGTCATGCATAACTTCTTTTCAGTGGACTTCCTGTGAATATACAGCGTGTAATATCTCTTCTCTATTTGTCTTTCTGTCTGTCTGTCTCTATATGTAGCTACGCTCTATGTTCTATCTGATGTGCTGTCATGTTATAACTTTTCTGTTTTCTCTTTTCAACATCTCTCTCTCTGTTTCTCTCTCTCTCTCTCTCTCTCTCTGCTGCAGTAGAGACAGCAGTAGCGGAGGGCAGAGGTCACCAAGGGTTTAGATTTCCTAAGCACAGCCCCCCTGTGGAGCTCAGTTGAGATGCTTCCTTCAGCAGCTCCCCTCATCTCTCCCTCCACTGAAAAAATATTAGTCTTCAGCCTGCACAGGGGAAGAGAAGTAGGATAGGTGGTCAACTGTCTTCTTCCATCCCTCCAACTCCATCCTTCCACATGAAACCTTTTCTTTTCCATCTATCCATTTCTATCCCTCAAACTCACCTCTGTCCCTCCCATTCTTCCATCCCTCTCTGTATCTCTTCACTTCCATCCGTTCCCAGTCCCCACCATCCGCATTACTCCATCACCATCCTCCCACCTCTGTGCCTTCCATCTCAAAGTTTTTATCTCATCTTTTCATTTCCTAATTGCTAAAACTTTAACCCACCTGCATCTCTTTCCTCCTCTTTTAGCCACTCTGTTTCCTGAACCTCAGCCTCTATCGTCTCATCTCTATCCATTCATTTTCATGCCTCTTTATCCAACTCCATCCCTCATCTCTCACTCTCCATCCCTCCCTTTGTATTTTCATCCCCACTTTTGCTTCTCTGTCTTTCTATATTTGTCTATATCTCCGTATCTCTCTTCACTCAACTAAATTCTCTAAAACTCCATTTCTCCTTCTCCATCTCTCATTTCCATCCTACCCTTCCTACTTCCATCTCCCCTTCTCTACCAATCCATCTTTTGATTTCTGTTTTTATCTCCACCTCTTTGTCTCCATTCTTGAATATCTAGATCTCAATCACCACCCCAAGCCTCCATCTTTTCACCACTGAAATAATTCAACATTTGTCCGGTCTACTTACTTACTAATGTTTTCTTATGACAAAAAAAATAAATGTAGGAGTACAGGATGAAAGTACATTATTTGTTTGTGTGTGTGTGTGTGTGTGTGTGTGCCTGTGTGTGTCTTACTGTACTCTACAAAGGTGTATGTAATTTTCACATAAATCAAATATATAATTCAACACATTTCTTTTATTTACTTGTGCTAAGAATTGTGTTGATGTTGTGTATTATTACATTTTTGAATCAACTACATTCAACTTTTTTTCAGTGAATGTGCATGACAGTATATGTACGTATGTGCGCACACATGTGAGCATGGGCCCTGTTCTCCAACTGCACTCCTCTTTATAAACACATCAGTTGAGCTGACAGCTCGCGGCGGGGCGGCCTGAGGGGCGGAGTGGTCCAGGGATCGCAGCCCCCATAAAAAATCACTTCTAATTTATTTCCCCCCAAATTGGAAAGTGCACGCTCACACCTGACTAAATCATCAAGCGTCAACAGGAGACGACCCCCCACCGCACAGAGGGCGAAACCTGAAGCCAGCTTTGCTGCGCTGGTCCCGGGCCACGGCCAGCAGAGAAAACACACACACACACACACATATACACACACTCTGAGCTGTCTGTAATGGATTCTGCAGATGTGCGGAGCCACATAGACCCCTAGTCTCCATCTGGCCCCTACTAGTCAGTGGGGTTTTATCAAATTTGTCATTTTGTCCTTTTTTCTCACTCTCTTTCTCTTTTCATAGACACACACACATACACTCACCACACACACACACACACACACACACACACACAATCACACACACACACACACACTCTAACTCCTCTCATTTTCTCTTTCTCCCTCTCCTACCTCTCTCCCTCTCTCTGTAGCTGAGGTGACCTTGGACTGCCCTCTGACTCTTTCGTTCCTCTCACGGTTGTTTCCTCAATTGTTGCTTCCATACATCCCTCCATTCCTCTTCCATCCAGGCTGTTGTTTGCAGCTCTCCAGCTTACCTGTTGGCATCTCAGAAATGTGTGCTTGTCTTTGTGTGGTGTGTGTATTTTCAAAAAAATTAAGAAAATTAAGCAAAGCTTAATCAAAATAAAAATGTATTTGCCCCATATTCCCCATTCTGATACAAAATTTTCTATCACTATAGACTTGTATCATTCTATTTCTCCCTCTCTCACTCTGTCTCGCTTTCTCTCTTTTTTCTGCCTCATTTTCCCTTATTTCAACTCTCTCACCCTCTCTCTTTCTTTCTCCTCTTTCTCTTTCCCCCACACTCTCCCTCTTTCTGTCCTCTCTCTCTTCCTTTAGCACTTTCTCTCTCTGTCTTCTTCTCACACTTTTCTGTCTTAGCTCTCATCCTCTTTCTCACTCTTCTTTCTCCTATCACTCTCCCAGCATCTCTCCCACACCCCGAACCTCTCTCTCTCTCTCTCTCTCTCTGGTTCCAGTGTGTCAAACCTCAATTCCTAATGTGTAACACACATGTTATTATTCCCCATTAGACACAGCTATCATAAACTTGACAAACACTAAACAAACAACACAGGTGGTCCAGGGGAGTGTGGAGTGGAATCTGGTGGTGGGGGTGGTCTGGGATCCAGTGGAGTCAAGGGGCAAGAGGCCCCAAATGCTGTTACTCGCACACCCCAGTGGAAAGCCTGCCAAAGCGAAAACCCCTATGCAATTCATCAACTCACATTCCGGATCATAATCTGTTCAAGTGTCACAGCATAGCAAAGCACACACCATAATGCTGAAGCTTCTGTTGCTTATAACACTGCGTATGTAGCTACTGTAGGTCAAAATAACCAACATTACACAGCTCCCATTTTACTGTAGGCCAGCATGACCATTGTAGAATAACACATGCTAAAGCTACTTTAGACAAACATGACCACAATTACATGCAACTTGTAGCTACTGTAAGCAAACACAACCATTCTACCATATATAGCTAATGCATGTTAGTATGACCAAAACACATGTAGCTACTGTAAGACAATATGACCGTAACAGCACTGCACATATAAGTACGGTAGGTAAATATGATCATAATAGCACAGGTCATGCTAGTGCAGGTCAACTAGACCAAAATACGCTCATTATATAGTGCATGTGTTTCCCAGCCCTGGTCCTTGAGGCCCACTGCCTGGCACATTTTAGTGCTTCCCTTGCTTCACTTTAACTTAGTAAGGGGTTATTAATGAGCTCATTAGTTAAATCAGATGTGTTGAGAGCAAGAAAAACAAAACATTGGCATAGGCCATAACCACCTATAACACAACTGATGATAAATGCACAGTAAATTGATTACTATTAAATAACGCTTAGCTACTCTAGGCCTATATAACCACTATAACACAATACATGTAGCTACTGTGGACAAGTACATACTACAGCACACAGTGCTTCTACAAGCCAGACCAAACACCATAACACATCTCATGTAGCTACTGTACACAAACAAGACCAGAATAGCATAACAAGACCAGAATAGCATAACACATATAGCAGTTGTAGGCTAACATAAGCATGATAGCAAGCACTATAATAACTGTAAGCTAACGCAATCGCCAAAATACAACTCATAAGAACATTTACAATAAAGAGTCTGGGCTTAATTTAATGAGGAGGTTCAGAAACAGTCATACGCCAAGATTGTTATGGCTGTAACCCAGCCAAGGAGCTCATCTCACATGCTTGCTAGCACAAACACTGAACTCCAATTTTACTGCCATGCTATAACTCCTCCTGCAGTTGCAATGGAGATGCTGGTGGTATAGGGTGAAAATATGTTCTCTGTATGTTATGGGTTCAGTTAAGAGGAGAAAAAAAGACCCGGCTTACAGTGTGAGATACTTTAAAACCCCCATGGATGAAGAGTAAGCCGAGAGTGGGTGAGTATGACAGAGAGAAGTGGAAAATGGAGAGAGAATGGAGAAAGAGAGAGAGAGAGACTTCATGAGTCTCTTGACACTGCCAATTCTCTGTCATTTTGAAAGTGCGCTAGCAATACTGTAGCTAAATGTGGTCATATCAATAAAACATACTGAGCTGAACTCAGCAAAAGAGATGGATGAGAGAGCAAAAGAGAGAGAGTAAGAGAGAGCAAAAGAGAGAGTAAGAGAGACAGAGAGAGAGAGAGAGTGTGTGTGTGTGTGTGTGTGAGAGAGAGAGAGATAGAGTAAGAGAGAGAGAGAGAGAGTGTGTGTATGAGAGAGAGAGAGAGAGAGAGAGAGAGAGACAGACAGAGACAGAGAGTGTAAGAGATAAGATAACATAAGATAAACCTTTATTAGTTCCACAAGTGAGAAATTTGCTTTGTCACTGCATAAAGTGACCAGAACAAAGTTAAGAGCAGCAAAAATTGAGAAAACAATAGAACAGAATAAAATACTATACCAACAGTACAGTATAAAATGTACACTATACAATCTAGATAAAATATAAAGTAGGGACATCTGTATTACAAAATATATACACACATGTATATGTAAACTATATGTAAAGTAAATGTAGACTTAGGCAAGTTGTATGTATGTACACAATGAGTATATTTATATATATATACAGCGTGGATGTATACGTAAAAATAAGAACACTATAGAGACAGACAGAAAACATGGAGACAAACCCTGACTTGGAGCAAAGAGTACTTTTGGAGAAGGCCAACTGAATTCTTCTGAACTGTTCCCCTGTGAAAGATGAGACTTGGTGTATGTTTTAGACCTTTGATGACAGACTTGTGGAACATAAGGGTTCGTGGAGAAGATTCCATGCTGAGTGAGTGTCCTGGAACAGCAGGGGCAGGTGGGGTCGTCAGAGGTCAAAGGTCACTTGAGGTTATACTGACAGCTTGGGGCACTGGACTCTCCCTCTCTCTGGATAGGTGATCTTTCCAGATGTTAAACTCTGTCCAAGCTACCGACTGTTAGAAAGTTCAGAGCCACTGACTACAACTCAGAGCCACTGACTCCAACTGGTTTAGTTATCGGGTCACAAACTAGTACTTGCTTCGCTCACTGGAAGAAACTGGTGAATTGGTTCAAATAGAACCAAATGCAAAAACATTGTCTGATATTATACAAAGATTCGAATTGATTTAACTACAATTTAACTATATCGAAATGTAAGATTCAGGTGCAGCCAGCAATGTAGCACCCAGGAAGCATTGTGTGGGGACAGTACTTTGCTCAAGGGTACCTCAGTGGTGCCCCTAGCAGTCCTGGGATTCAAACCCATGACCTTCCGATCACAGGGGCAACTGCCTAACCACCAGGCCACCAGTTACCCATATTGACTATGCCTTTTCATGAAATTTCAAGAAATTGTGTGCATCTAATATTTATAATATTTTTGTCAAAAATGTCTTATTTTCTCATTCATATATATAATTACACCAGTAGTCAATCAGTCAAAACATGGTTTGCTTTTTTAGTTAATTACTGAAGCTAGGTGGCTAATATCGCTAAAAAATGCTATAGAAGTCAATATATTGACTATAGTCAACAGTCAAAAGTCAGAATTCAATAGAAGTCAAAGCTACCACCACGGACAGCCATTTCAGACAACGTCAGGGCTGGTGAGGACTGATCTCGGATCAGATTCCTCTGTATTAATGGCTGTTGCAGCCAAAAGAACCATACTCTACAGTAACTTATCAGTTCTTATGGCAGTTTACAAAAAAGACCCTGTTGTCTAAAAAAGTTGCCTGCAAGTTCAACTTTTTGTTAAACTACTAGTGAACCTCAAACATGTAGAAAAGTAAGTAGAAAAGTGTATAAACTTGATTTTCCACTACACCGCTCCTTTCGAATGCATTACGTTTCTCAACAAGACTTTCCCCTTTTTCTAAGTAAACTGTCACATGTAAATCACAGCATTTCATGTGTGTATTGTTTTGGCTGTAGAGAACTATCTCACTCTAAGAAAAAAAGCTCAGGGATGTTGGTCAGAGAGGAAGAATGAACCCTTTTAGTGCAAGAACAATTGTCAAGATAAGATTAAAGCCAATACTTTCTATGTATGCTTGCAGACATCCTGAAAGTTCATAGAGATAAGGTATTCTTTTTAGATCATTCCAGGGGAGCATCAACCCCACTGGAGTATTTTCTTTCTCTTAACGTTTATCTTCACTAAGATTAGACCATTAGCTCAACACTCCACTTCTGGTGTTTTCTGCCTCCCGGTTGTTAGTCCCATCTGACAGGGAAGAACATCCAGCATGTAATCATAAATATTTGAAATATAATGGCCAATGGCAGCTGCTGGTCTGGTGGTCGGGGATCTGCACCTGCAATCAGAAGGTTGTGACTTCACATCCCAGGGCATTGTGTTCCTGGTTGCCCGCTGCTTCCCTTGGTAAATGGGTTAAATGCAGAGAAGAATTATGTCCTGTTCACACGGTGTACTGTGCAGTGGTGTGTTTACGTAAGACAAATGAACACTTTACACTTACACTTTAAAAGCATGCAGGATTATTGCTTTCATGATTATAGTTGTGTCCTTTTGTCCAAGATTCTGTGTTTATTTTTAGTGATGCCCCTGAAGGTTATCTGTAGTGCACATCCAGGAAAAATGTCTACATATCTACCTCCACATGGATGTCCCTTTGAGAACACCTACCTTTGAGGGCATTTTCAAGGATTTAATCATGGATTTTCACTGCAAGTCCCCAGTCATTTAAGAAAAAAATACCTGAAAACTATTTGCCGTTGATCTTATGGTTTTATCTCAGTTATCATTTTACAGTTTTGTTTTAGAAACTACCGTTTAAAAAGCACACATGGAAACTGGCTTTTTACTCAAAAGTTGTTTAAACATTCAAACGAGTCCTAATGAGTCCTGGCATCATAACAAGTAGATAAAATCTGTAAGATTTGGCACCATGCACAAGGTAAAGCTTGTATCAGTTATTGCTTCTACTTCTGCAAAACAAGTGGCTTTGTGGGTAATGTTATTGCAAACTGACAAAGACAATTTGCTCATTTGTAGTTGAAACATTTTGAAAAATTTCTGACAGGCCATCTATTTTAAATGATTGCTTGCCTACTAGCCTAGATTGCTCTCTCTCTCTCTCTCTCTCTCTCTCTCTCTCTCTCTCTCTCTCTCCCTCCCTCTCTCTCTCCCCGCCTGCTGATTTGTGGCCATGGTGGTGGTGGTCATGGTGTTTAGAGCAGTCCAGTTCCCTCAGGTGTGTTTGTCCATCAAGAGCAGCTGGACAAGCTGTAATAACACAAACAAGCTTTGAAGCAAAGCTGCGTGTTGTGTTGGGCCGGATTGAGTTTCCCTACCACACACACATGACTGCATGCTGATCAGGGCCTGTGGCACACACACACACACACACACACACACACACACACACAGACATACAGAAACACACACACAAATTCACTGAGTAGTGACTGAGCTGTAATTACCCCGTGATTAATCACCTCCTTCATTCTGCTTGTTTGTCTCCTACATTATGGTTTGCTTGTCTTATCGGCTGCAGAGATAACCTGCATGAACTGCGACAGGCTGGACACCACCCTTTCACCTCTCTGTCAGAGGAGCTTCTTTAAAAGCTTGTTTCCAATTTGTTCAATAAACTGTTATTCACACATCACTAAATGTGAATGTTTCATTTTTGAAACGTTTTCTTCGGTTGATTTGTCTAGTTATTTATCTGTTTGTCTGTCTGTCTGTCCATCCATCTATCTATCTGACAGTCCACCTGACTACCTGTCTGTCTGTCCTGAGAAAAAGTGCTCAGGGTTAAAAAGTGGTTGCACACAAATATTGTACACTATATGAACAAAAGTATTGGGACACACCCAGGGTTTGGGCTAGAACGCTTACTTCCAGTGATGGGTAATCCTAGTGGTTCAGCATACCAAGACATTTTGGATAACACCATGTTTTTAACTTTGTGGACACAGTTTGGGGAAGAACTTTTTCTATTCCAGCATGACTGTGGCCCAGCGCACAAAGCAAGCTCCGTAACGACATGGTTGGATGAGTTTGGTGTGGAAGAACTTGACTGGCCCACTCAGAGCCCTGACCTCAACCCCATCCAACATCTTTGGGATGAACTGGAACGGAGATTGTGAGCCAGGCCTTCTCGTCCAACATCAGTCTGACCTCATAAATTCTCCATAGAATGAATGGGCACAAATTTCCACAGAAACGCTCCAAAATCTTGTTGAAGGCTGCCCAAAAAGAGTGGAAGCTAGTATAACTGCAAAGTCTATGTATTTGAATGAAATGTCATTAAAGACCCTGTTGGTGTCATGGTCAGACGTCCCAATACTTTTGTCCATATAGTGTATGAATGAAACACGATTTTTTTTTTTTTGTCAATTTGACTTCAAATTCAAGACTGAATGAATTGCTTATGTGATGGTAGTCTGTGGAAAGAAAGACCAGATTGGTTTAGAATATGATGCTTTTTGGATGATTAAACATCCACAGTCCAAATGTGTAAAAGGACTAAAACAAGGTGTTCAGCTTGATCTTATTGACAATCTGATTTGCCTTGGTGTAAAGTAATCGTCTCAGACTAAGAAAAACAAGCTCTGATGTAGCAAAACCTTTGTTCAATCTTTAATAGAGGCTGGACCAGATGAAGCAAACTGTCATATTACAGATCATCATGAGGAAATGTACAGCGATTAAATCTGTCACTTTAATGGTTCTTAGGCCTTTCACAGACTCACTGGTCTAGGTCTCCATTTCTTTCTCTTTTAAATTATTAATAACTGCCATCAGGCATGAAGTTTAAATTTAACTACTTAAACTTATCCCCATTTAGTCTGGTTTACTGGACCTGGATTGAACCTGGTTGCAGACTAAACTGCACTGTCAGTGTTTTAAAATGAATAATCCTTTTAAGTCTAGTCTTAGGCTTAATCCGAGTTTAGGAAACTGGCCCTGGATCTGTATGTAGACTCACACTTCAGTTCCTCATGCTCTAACTATATAACTAAAGCAATAGTTTCATAGTACTAACCAAATGATAAGTCTAGAGCTTTAATGGTAGTAAGAGTAGTAAGGGGTTAATAGTAATACGTCACAATTTGGAATTAGAGTCTACATTTGTTTGAAATTACGTTTAAAACTGATAAAGGAATCTGAAACTGATCTAGGGAAAGATATGTGGGAAAGAAATGTGAGTTAAGCTCAGACATGTGAGTGGTTATAAATGATGCTTTGACACAAATTCCCAAAGCAGCTTGAATGAATACTGGGGCCTGAATGAAAGCAGGGCAGTGGGTGGATTTTTCTTCTTTCTGCAAACTGAGTTTCAGAGTGCACTTATTCAGAAAAAGGTTATCTTTCACTTGAAGCTCAGCATTCCCTCTTAAACTGAATATTAAATAATAAAAAACCCAGGGATTAAAGTGTTAGTTCTCTCTCCTTTCACCCATAGGATCTACACACAGCCTTGATAAAGAACCTCCAGTAAATGTGGCTCGAAATGCTGCGATTAAGATCAGAGTAAACTAACTTTTCCTCCCTCTCCTTCCCTTTCTCCTTCTTTCCTTCTCTCTCTCTCCCCCTCTCCATCCCAGTGTGGCTGTATGTAACATCAGTAAAGCTGTCAGACGGCCTGGCCAAGATAAACAGGCTGGGTTTGGGGTTCAGAGGTGAGGGGGCTGAGATGTTTTCCTGAGGAACTGAGGAACCCCTGGAGAAGCACGGCTGGGGCCAGGGAGGGGTCGGGGAAGGGGGTTGAAGGGGGCATGACAGTCCCCCCCGATCGCCCCCTCTCACACATACTGCCCAGTTGCTCACTTTCTCTATCACTGGAAATAATATCGCTTTGCATCATTCACATGTGTATATTTGTTCCATGTGAATAAAACATAGTTCATTTACACAGCACCTTCCAGTAGACAGTAATCTAATAGCTACCTTTTTTGGGGGTGTTGCAAGAATATTATAAGATTATTATAAGTCATTTAATCCAGTAAAATGATTTTATAGCACTGGTGTACACAGGCACGTTTGCCTGTTGACAGATTTACTTTCTGGCATTACAAGTATCTGCCAGTATAGTGAGATCATTGCATAAAATGCATTGCATCACTACATAAAACTGATTCAAACAGAGAAAAAATGTCTATGTATTACACATTTGAGTCAAGTAAGCTCAAAGATTTTTTTCAGTGCTCTTCCTCTATTTCTGCATCTGTGTACACAAACCCTCTCGACAGGATCCCCTTCACACGAATGCACGTGCACACACACACACACACACACACACACACACACAGAGTCACTCACTCACTTAAATCATAGCTGTATCAACACAAAAGACCACATACCTTTGAGAATAAACACACACAATACATAGTTTATTCCCTTAGGAGGGGATGTACATGACAATTTGCAACTTGGTTAATCTAAGTACCACTGCAGAACATGAAAATTACTGAATGAAGCCGACAATGAACAAAAGAGTGGGGAAAAAAACAACTAAAAAGACATGACAATGTAGAACAGAAATACCCTAAAGTAACATTCTTCAGTAACACCAGTAAGGGGAGAAAAAAAAACATTTATATGTAGGTGTAATATAATAAAATATTTTAGTAGGTTTGGAAAGTGACTAGACTTAGGCACTGTTCTCATGTCCTTATGCACACATACAAGCTATGAAATTTTGTTTGTGAATTGGCAAATTGCTGATTCACATAAAACCCATAACATTGTACTGGAGGTTATTATGCTCAAAGTGGGTCCAAATGCAAAGATACATTTTGCCATCCCCATTTTAAAATGCACATGCTAGCTACATAAATGCTTTCTAAATTATGACAAACGATACAAACAAAACCATGCATGAGAAAAATTATAAAAGTATAAAAACATAACTTAAAGTCTTTAACCAAAAGTACATAGATACCATGCCACATAAATCCTGAGAGATGCACATCATGAGAAGTATCATATTAAGTATGATACGCTAAACTAAAAATCTTGTTTTTTACTGGAAACAGAGATTTTCATGTTGATGTTAATATTAAAGTTTCTGTTCTGAAACAGTAAAGAATGGTTAGTTGAGTTGTGAATTGTGGGTACCGTGCTCCTGATGTGTTGATGAAAGAAAATCGCATTAACCAATGAGTACATGTAATGGGACTATATTAAAAATCTAAGAACTGATATTATAGCATTAATACATCAGAATACAACAGAAATATGACAGAAATATTCCTTAAACACAGAGGATTGGTGCATTTTGAGAGTTGCAAAAACAATACTAAACTGTTACTTGCAAAGCATCTTGGGAAAATAGCTTTTTTACAGCCTGTCTCTGAATATCGTGGCACTGGGAGTGGAGCTTCCCAACATTCTTTGCGGTTTTGTTAGCTGTAAATAGCTACAGTTCTGTTCAAAAGTTTGACTGCCACATAGCTTCACCTCCGTTCTTAACAGTTGGCAGTATTCTTTTCAATCAAATGCTGCTTCATGTTGTCCTCCAAACATACACTACCAGACAAAAGTTTGGACACACCTTCTCATTCAACGATTTCCTTTGTTTTTATTATTGGCTACATTGTAGACTAATGCTGAAAACATCACCTATTGCTCAGATGACAGCTTTGCACACTCTCTGCATTTTTTCAATCAGATTCATGCGGAATCGACCTGGAATGGTATTTAATTAATCTTCGTCAAGAGTTCATTAGTGGAATTTATTGCCTTCCTAATGTGTCTTTTTTGTTTACTGCATAATGTGTTCCTTCATCGTTTTGTTTGTTTTCAATATTAATCTACAATGTAGAAAATAATAAAAACAAAGAAAAAACATTGAATGAGAAGGTCCAAATTTTTGACTGGTAGTGATCATGATCGTTCATGATCATGGCAAAAGAGTTCCAGTGGTTACTGCTTCAGTCCCCAGTACCTTATTCATTCTGTCTCTGGATTATGGAAATGTTTTTTTGAAAACTCCAGACATTGTTCTTCCATGCTGATCATGTTTGGGCAAGCAACTGTGCACCACTATTCTTGTATCAGCTAAACCTTCCTGCAGCTCAGGCCTTTGCTGTCTTTTTAGTTTTGCTGTGCCTGTCTGGCAGGAATTTGACAAGTTCGGAAAGTTTTCTTGGTCTTCTGAGCCAGTTCTTGACTTCTATGGTTCACCTTAACACCTGTTTCTTAATAAAATTTTGGACAGTGAAAACTGCAAGCTGGAAGTTCTTTTATATCCTTAATAGCTCTCGCCTGCTTTTAGGCACCAGTTACCCTCATTTTGAAATATTCAGTCAGCTGCATAGAGAAACCCACAGTCATTTAACATTAGCAAAACGTTTGAAGAATCAAATAATTATTTATGCTCTGAAACGGTCATCATCTGATAATCCCTAACGGTTGTTTTTTAACCTGCCTAACCAGTAAATTAAGGCCCAGTTAAATACCTTACAATTACAATTTATTGCAAACACCACAATTGTTTTTTAATGTTTTTCTATAAGTTAATAAGTTAATTTACATTGCATTAACATTTTATCAAATTTGTTGTAGAGGGTGTGTTTCTTTGCCCTTAAAAATTCAAATGCAATAAAATATGCATGCCAAATTTTTGAACACAACAGCATATTTAGCTGAAATTCAATTATATGCAGTGTTTCCCAGTATATTACTGTATAGCGTTAGTACAGTATTATTCATGAAACAGTCCACTCAAGTAGAAATAACATGTAGATTTGGATTACAAACAAAGTTCTGCTGTTGGAAATTGTAGTATCAGTACAATAAACAAAGTGTGCTATATTGGTTATATCATACTACTACAGTTTCTAGGAAATATATTTAGTGTTTTATTCTCAGTATTATCCACTAATAAAACGGCCTCAACGGAACTAACCCTCAACAATGTGTCTGCCCAGATGAAAAATCTTTACTTTTATGAGCATAGATAAAACTTTGGGGTAGGTCTAATTTTAAAGCGAATGTGAAATTATTTGATTCATACACCGACCATATTAAACTTCTGGTACAGAGATATGTGATACATAGAGATATGCTGATATGATAATTTACCATCTTGATATGAGCAACCACAATTTATACTCATTTTCTGTTGTCATATCATCCCATAGGTACTGAATGGAGCTCCATCAATTCAGAGAATGCAGTTCCAGTATTCTACATCTCAAAGCTAGAGGCCTTTATACCCCTCTAGCCAACACTTGACACTGGGCATAGTGACAGGTTCATGTATGGATTCTCCATGAGCCAGAAAACTGAAGAAATTAAAATGAGATATTTTAGAGTGCTTTCTGAGTCTAATCAATAATTTTGAGGCCCATGATGAACACAATTGGTGCGTCCACTTTGGCAGCTACTGTTGTTCGTTATAGTATCTCTGTAATTTGTGGCACTGTGGTCCATCCTGTAGCACTCACAGCATGAGCAGTGTGAATTTTTACCAGATCAAGCCATTTTTTCTCTTTTTCCCTCAGCCCTGCTTCCTGCCACTGCTCCTCATCAATCTGTCCCAGCTACAATAGGCAGCGACAGAGGCGGGCAGCCAGCGGGGGAAGACAAACAGTGGCGGACAAGCGGCTCACTTCCTCTTCCTCTCCTGCAGTGCCGCTCACATGGGGGGTCCAACTCTCCCTCCCACAATATACACATACACCACATCCTCTGGGCACACAAATAACACAACCAAAACTTCCTGCACCCTTACCAAAACACTGCTGGCAATAAAGAAGAGAGAGAGAAAGAGAGAGTAACAGTGATGTAGGCTTGTAGGCAAGCAGTAATTTACACTATCAGGCAGGCACACATACAGTAAAAAGCACTGTAAAATCACTGTCAAATTCCAGCTATTTACTGACAACTGCTTGTATAGAAGTATATTTATTTTATTTGTAATATGACACTACTTTACTGGGTTTCTAAATTCACTTTATTACTCATTTTTTAGATTTGCTTACTCCTGTATTACTAATATACAGTTCACTCACCACTGTAGGCCTCCAGTTTTGCTACATGATGTAGAACAATACGCAAAGAGACAGGCAAACATGATACATCTAGGCAACTTCCTAGCACTAGACCATTCCTAATACCAAATGCATAAATTATGCATAATGTTACATAGTTAAGAAAGTGAATACAGTATTATTCAGAATAGCATAGTTCTGTTCATCAATCACTCCATGAACCCTCACGAAATGTCATGGACCTATACCAGTTTCTTCCAAAAACTTCTACATTATATCAGCACTCTTCAGACTTCACCAGAAATTAATAACTTAATAACATTATAAAAGGATTAACTACAACATATTTGTGGTATCTGAACATTAAATCAAAGTATCATAGTAATCAAAGTATCTTTGGGGTAGGAGTAACATAACATAACTTCCATTACTACAATATTCAGATAAATGCTGCTTAAGGAGGTGCAAATAATATGTGAATATGTGTGTGTGTGTGTGTGTGTGTGTGTGTGTGTTTGTGTGTGTGTGTGTGTGTGTGTGTGTGTGTGTGTGTTTGTGT